>AXCO02010092.1:0-11544 GCA_000473525.2 Anopheles melas
CCCCATGCCTATTGCGGCCATAATTCGCCTTTTTCTGCAAAATATTCAGCTAGACGAATACTTTTTGGACTGACTGTATGAAGTTCACTTCCAATGGGAAAGAGTCTAGGAAGTGTCCCACAAGAGTCTAGGAAGTGGTTCCCTATGAGAACCCTTGGAAACCCCTGTGTATATATATGACGAAACATATATTTTTTTTAAAGAAACTTTCGATTTGTTACTCCTATTCTGATGAAGAATGGATTAAATTATGGACTGCATTTATGGCATAATTGCTGTATTTATGCTTCTTTAAAATATATCCTAAGGTGTCCATCTATACTTTCCCTTAGGTTTTTAGTCTCTTTGAATTGAATTATCCAATTTTTGAGGCAAATTATTTCAAAAGATAAATGTTACCCAGCATATGAGCATTGAAGTGATTGCACTTTTGCAACAAGCACTGTAAATAATCATTCTAACAAAATCGTCATTAAATCACCCCCAGTACGGTATGTGTGTGTGCCGATCGTGCCAATGATGGACGCAGATTTTCCGCACCAACAAAAGCGAACGTGTTGCTGCAAAAACACACAAACCCCGGGGAGAGACCGATATTGAAATTAATCCCATGCACACCGAAATAATACGGGGGGGGGGGGATGACAAAAACGCACCGATGCTGCTGCTGATGCCATCGCGTTCGGGAATGTTGGGAATTTGGAGCGCATAAAGATGTGTGTATAATTGAACGAGTGAGGAGCGCGCCGCTGGAAAGTGGAGCAAACGGAGCCTTTATCGTTGGATTGCACCGATATGGGAGAAAAAGGAGGCACCCAGAATGGCAATTGCTGCTAAATGCCCGAACAGAGTCAGGATTGATCGGATTCCGTTTTGCAGACGGAGCAACTCCTTTCCGGATGGAATGGCTGCATCGATAGCATCGAACGAAGAAATATAAGCAGATGATGATATGCATAATGAAAGGCAGTTATGCACACACACACACACACACACACAGCTTGGGAGGACATCTAGTTGAGCCAAAATGGGGAATGAAGAGGGAGGAGGGTTGCATTATTGAAGCGTTTTTCTTTCCTCGATCGATTGTGGATGCGAACGATGGTGGATAGTTCATCGCACGGCTCAATGCTGGCTCCAGCTGCTGAAGGTAGTTGAGTGTAGAGGAAGAAGGTCTGCTTAAAAATAGATACCGAACTGCAAAACTGAAGCATTGGATGGTATCGAGTTGTAAGTGCTTTTAATTTTGCAAAATGTAGGGGTCGGTAAATGGCGTTTGATTAAATTTCTTCCGCCCTTTATCGGCATTGAGAATGCGTTTGTGTTGATTTGAAAAGCTTCCTCTTACTGCAAAAGCCAACGCAGCTGCACTACTGATGAGAGATGGTCTCTATTTTTTTAGTAGCAATTACCTTTCTTAAGAAACCATTAATGCGCTAAACGGATTAAATAAATGCAAAACCGTCACTGCTATCATCCAATCCCATCTTTCGCTTTTCTCACACACAGCCCGACGTCGAACGGCCGGTAGAGTACACCGTGCAGCACCACCGTCCCCAGTACCAGTATCCGCCCAGCCGTGGTGCTTCCCCGCAGGGCTACCACCATCACCAGCAGCAGCATCACCGCGAGGAGTACGTCGAGCTGCAGAAGCGCGAAAGTGACATTTAAAAGGCGGCGGCCAAGGTCCCGCTGCTGCGTGAGCTAAACACGATGGCTTGGTTGGTTGCGTACCCGGCAGTGGCCATGCTGGCCATGTTCATCGTGCTGGTCATCATGCTGATACTCCGGTTCGGTGCACGGTTGTGTCAGCTGCGCCATCACACCCTGCCGGACGATCAGGATTTGCGCGACCAGGCGTACGATCAGAAGGTCAGCTACGCCTGACCGACCGACCGATCCCTTCTTGCGTGGAGGGGTGGCGACCCCGGCAGCCGAAACGCCATGAATGACGCCAAAATATTGCTGACGGGAGGGGGGAAGGAAGAGAGGATGGTGCGTCGCTCCCCCCCCCCTCCCCCTTTTTATTGTATTTCCATTTATTTTTCACAATTCCACTAAGCAATGTTTCATTCTGTTTTATAACGTGAATCTCGATTTTCTCGAAGAAACGCGAAGGGTGCTTTTGCCCCCCCCCTGCAGTTCGCTAGAGCTAGACTTTAGAGATATGTACTACTAACCATGTGTAGTGTTAGTAACACATAGAAGAGTATTCTTTTTTAAAAATTTCCACAAATGACAGCTAAACGTAAGACTTGTAACTACTCTACTGTGCAACACATTCCGTCCAGAGAAGGGAAAAGCTTCCCATAGTTTTAAAAAGCCGTCCGTTGCGAGCGCAACAATTTGTTTGTTTTTGTAGAATGTTCCAACACAACACGTAGTTTTCCGATGCAATGAAATGCAGTTAGTTAAACAGTTAAACATACAGAAAAGAAAACAATGTGCCTTTTATATGCAAAACTCTACTAACGTTCATTAAAGTTCCACTCTCACTCACACAAAACCGATCGATTTTTAGAACATTTTTACAAGACGAAGCAATATGTAGTAAACGATAAAATAAATAAAAATAAATTCTTTTTTTAATTTCTACAAAACCCACCAGCGATTTGTCTTTTTTTCACCGGAGAGAGAAAAAAAGAAAACGCTTTCGCACAATAAAACACGACCCGTTTTATTCAGTAAATATAATTTTTCACATTTTATTTCTCAACGTTTGTTTGTTTGTTTTTTTTTTTTTGTTTTGCGCTTTTTTTTTTATACGCATTTTCTCCCTACTCCCTCCTGCTACAATTTTCACTCCTTCTCCTCCTCCTTCTCCTGCTCTTCTTTTATGTCAAATATAGTTTAACCTTGTCTGAGTTTCATCATCTTTCACCCTTTTTCATTTTCAGTGGATGTTTGTCTCTATCTCTCTTTGTTTGTTTTTGTATTCTGCTTTGTTTCTCTCATCTGCATTATCTTAGTGCATTATTTGTAGTGTATTGATGTATCATTTTCCCTTTCCTTTTTTTTTTGTTTAACTTTTCCATTTTCCTTTTGCCTGCACACCGACGCTCCCGAGGCCTTTCTTTTGTGTTCCTTTTCGGTTTCCTGTGTTTGGGTTGGTTCGGTTTGTTTGTTTTTGTTGATGTTTTGTTTTTTTATTTTTTTCCTAAATAAATTTTGTATTTTTCTTCTTCTTCTTCCTTTTGTCAATGGCTAATTAAAAGACCGAAAAATAAAGCAAGGACGCCCGTGTCGTTCGATTGTACCATGTGTTGATTATAGTTTTGTAAGTTTTAATTTTTCCTTCGCGTTACAGGCGCTGTTGTTTTGGTTGCTCAGTGGTGGTGGGTGGGAGTAGTGTTAGTAAAAAATTGCCAGAACAAAAAAAAAATACACCAACCAACACCCGCACAATGGAAACGCGTACGTAATGTGTGTATGTGTTTCTGTACGTTATCAAAAACTGCGTATCCATTCAGTCCGGGATGACCAAAAATAAAATGAGATCAGATCGCGGTTCTTGCATTATCACAACGGAGAGATGATGATATTTACGATCGTTTCGTGCTTATGCCTGTGTGTGTGTGTGTGTGTGTTCGAGAGACAGAAAACATAGAAAACCTGTTCCGGGGGGTGGAACAGAGGGGGAAGGGGTTAGATGCTTTTTAAAAACGTAGAACAAAACAGAAAACAAAACAAATACGAAAAGCTACCATCGTTCCAGTGTTGCTACACATTTAATCATCATCGTGTCGTCGTCGTCTTCGTGCGTTGCTGCCATTCTCGGCGCGCGCTGCTAGTGGTTCGCTTCATATGCTGAAGCTATCGAAATAGAATCTACACGGCCATATTACACATACAATATATTTTAAAAGGTAAGTATTCTATGCGTTATTTTTTGTTTTGTTATGTAAATAATATATTTTTTTTTATCGCGCCTTCTGCTTTACGCTGTGGCCTGTTGCACAGCAGCGTCGGCCGGCTATAATAAGAGTGTAGAAATGATTGTTGTTTTCTTATAAACGAATTCCAAGAACGTTTGGAACAGAATTAGGGGGAAAAGGTAAGGCAAAAAAAAAAGGAGAGACAATTTTGTTTACAGGAAACAGAACGGAAGAACATATCGACAGAAAAGGAAAAACCATAGCACATTATGAAAATTTATGAAAAGCAGCTCAACTAAGCAAGGAAAGGAAAGAATGAAACCAAAAAAATAATTAAAAAAAAAGCAGATAGTTTCCAGTTCTGTTGTCCGACCGGGTCGGTTTGCCAGTTGAAAAGTTCAACAAGACAAGACATTAGGCCCTGATGGTGAAACGCAACTGTTGCCAAACTGGAAACATAATTGCGCTCAACAAGCACTGCCTTTCCACTGTCTGTCTCTGTTCCGCTTCATTTTTTGATCTATTTTCTTCGTTTTGTGCATATTTTCCGCCACACTTTTTCGCCTGTTTTCTATTTTCCTTTTTTTATACAAATATATCTCTGGTTTAATTTATCTTCTTTCTCTCTCTCGCTATCTCTTCTCTTGTATTTTCTTTTCGTTTTCAGCTACACCTGCACGTTCACATGCGGCTGCTGCGTATTATAATGCGTGCGCCCTTCTTACGCGACACGCGCTGCATCTCTCTCTCTCTCATGTGTGCTTGTTGTTTTCTTGCTTGCGTTAAATATTATTTGTCACAATAAAAAGTCTTTTTTTCATGTTTTACCTTCAAATAACCAACAAACACGGCACTGCCCTACTCCGTCAGCACCGCCGCGCCTACCTCTCCTTCTTTGCCCAGAGTTTATCATTATGTCCTGTCGCGGCTTCGGCCCACATCCTCCTGTGTTTCTCTTGGAAGTATATGTATGTGTGTATATATATATATATATATATATATATATATATATATATATATATATATATATATATATATTTGCTTCTGGAGCTGTTTTTCCCCCTGCCTCCACGCCTCCCATTGCTCAACGTGCGGGTGGGTGTTGAGCGTGTTCCAATCTTCAACTTCAATTAACATATAATTTTCCTCTCCGTCGCTTCGTTTTTGCGACGTTGAAAATGAAAACGAACACAAAACACATTTGCTTCCTTGTTTGTCCGACGCCGATACTATTCCACTTTAGCTTAAACAACCCGTCATTGCAAGCTGTAACATATCACTTAGCGCGAGGGGGGAAAGTAAATCACCCTTACTAATCTACTAAACAACACTAGTCACTTGGCGGCATTAAAAGCTGATCTTCTTTGTTCGGCCCGCGACTAGTTTGTATTGTTGTTTTAGTTTAAAATTCCACTGCACTTGTCTCTTACGAACAATATTTATGCACACACACAAAAAGTGTCAGCTGCTATGTGCACCACAAGTAGTTTAAAGTTAAAATAAACTTAGAATTTCTTCCCAAAAAAAAAAAAAAAACCATCCAAAACAACACACACTTAGTCAAGACTTGATCGCACCACAAAAAAAGGAAAGAAAAAACAAGTGCTTTTAGAAGCAGCAGTCTTACGTTTGAGAGGTTGTACTACAATTTTCCGATTCACATTTACATTCTAGAGCGAGACAAATCAATTTCAATAACACAGCAGAACAAAGTGGAAACAGCAAAAATTAAAAAAAAATATATATCCCAACTATCTCTTTCTTTACTTTCGTTTGTTTGTGTTTTATCACCCTGTTGGATCGCTTCGTTTAAACAGAAATCCTTAAATCACCTAAAACGCCTATTTCATCTCAACCTTAAACTAGCACAATACGATCATTCTGTTTTATAAGTGATTCCATAACGGATCGGTTCAATTGACAGAACATCTGAACGTACACTATTTGTATACCGCCCCTTATATCCCAGGAACTGTTAATGCCGTGTTTTGCCTACGCTGTGTGTTTGCAAATAACTCAATGCACGAAACAAACAAAAAAAAGCTACCATACCAGAACTCCATTCGAGACAAATCGATTGGAGCCTAAATAAATCACAACTTAATCGTGGAACATTAAGCAACAAGCGGGACATATAACAGGAAAGAGTAAAGCGGTTTGTAGAGAATGTTTGCACAATTATAATTCACCATGATGCGGTGCTGCGCTACCCATTGGTTCAACTCCACTCCAAAAGCTGGAGCAGACACAGTGAGCGAATTTTTCTTTTTTCCTTTTTTTTAGTATATTATTATTGTATCACAAATGATAGTCACACCACTTTGAAGTCGTTGTTGTACATACCGTTTTGTTGATGTAGTTGTTTCTTGCATTGTTTTACTATCGACTGTATAGATTCTTCCGTTTTTTTTTGCGTTTTGTTTCTTTGTGTTTCGATCAGTCTATAACTTTAACACGCTTTCAACGAACAATGTACCTTTTTCCCTGTTTTCGAACCATTCGGTATGGTGGAAGATTGCCAAAAAAAAAAAAAAAGATTAATAATACTCTCTCCTCCTTTCCTGCACACAAACACACTTTACCACCCGGTGATTGGGCGAGAGCATTATTGGCGCATTATTTCATGTGAATTGCAGTTCTGCAAGAAAAAAAAAAACGAGAGAAAGAGAGAAAACTCATTGGCTGAAGTAAGAACCAAGTGCACGGCACAACCTAATACAGTAACTGTAGGAAAAGACGGAGAGATCGGACCGTTTTGGCGGGATTTTATGGGAGGGGGGAGAGGTGGCTGCGGGAACGTAAACGCGGGCGTAAAGAAGGAGCAACTGCACTGCACACACACACACACACACGCACGAAAAGGTGGAAGGAGGATGGATTGATCGCTGCTGCACGCCAGAGCAGCAGCCAGCCTTCTTTCGCCCTTCATCCGGTGCAGCGTGAAGGGGGGCGGCGGCGACGGTGGCGGCGGCCATGCAGTGCCGGTTGGCCACTAGACGGAACCTTCGCTGGCTGCTACCAGCTCGGAAAATGCCTGATCGAGACAGTGCTTCAGCTCAGCATAGGTCACCACTAATACTGATTGTTCGTCACGGGACATAAGTTGAACCTGGGGCGGGAAAGAGAGACAGTTAACGAGTGCTGCTTCGAAAGCTTGCAAGAGCCGGTTGTAATGGTTACCTTTTCCATCGTGCCAGCATCAAGCTTGTTGAGACACTGTACGATATGGGACTGGTTCAGCCACGGGCGGCCATCCTCGGTGACGGTGTGGAAGAGATAGTCCCGAAACAGTTTCAACATGTAGCGATCGCCTGTTTCCGACCACGTCACGTCAAGATTTAGCCTACGAAACAAGGGGGAGGGGGGGAAAGCGACGTGTTAAATGGTGCCCGGTTTGTTTGACAAGCTTGGTTGTCGCTCCGTGCTTACTCTGGCCGTTCGTTGATGCAGCCGAGCTTCACGAGCAGCCGGTACAGTCGGCCGTTCTCCATCTCTTTCGCCAGTTCATCCTCCTGTATATCACATTGGGCTTGGAGTGCGTCGAGCTGCACGTAGAATCGGGCACCGATCATGGGCATGATCTCCGTCACCGAGCGGCGGGTATTCGTGTTCAGCAGACATCTAGCGGGACGGATCGCACGGAAATGCGTTAATGCAAACACAATCGGGAGGATTTGCCAACTTACATAAGAATATTTCTAAGATCAGAAGAGTAGTGACGGGAGACGAGCTCGACGCTGCTTTGTATTTGATCCCGCTGGACCGATTGTAAGGAACGGCAAGCTAACGCCAGTATTAGCTTTCCCAGTGCCAATAGATCCTCCTGAAAACAAAAAGGAAAGGAAAGTTAGTAAACTGTTTAAATAACGAAGCAAACGCCAAACGCCATACCTGCTGGTGATGATCTAACACCGTGAGCGGGTTTGGTTGGTTCGGGTCGAACGAGAAGATGTCCGATATGCCCACACAGCTGTACCGTATCCGTTTGCCGGTCACAATGATTTTCGTCGGATCTAACGTACTGTGTTTAGCACGAATTGGGAATGGAAAAAAGAGTACACTGTACAAACGCGCACGAAAATCGTGCCCAGCAGACTCCCGCAGACACGCCACTTACCGGCACGCTAGCCCGGCCTGGTGTATCGCACGCAGACCCGCACTCAGCTGTATGATAATTGACCATATTTCATTCTCTGGCAGGAGTGACGTGGCGGCTGTACGATGTAGAGAACTTTTGTGGCTGCGAAAATGGAAAAAATGGATATTTTTAGCTGTTTGCACTCCGCGAAAAGCGTATCAGCTTCACCGCTGAACCATACCTGAAGGGACGAGCTTCGCCGGCGAACGGGTCGGTGTAGCCGTTCGTTTCCGGAACGGATGTGAAGTACTTGGAGAGCAGCGTCTGTGACCCGGGATGATAGTCGTACACCATTACTAATGCTGAAGAATGGAGAAAAGAACGGTGCGATAAAAAAACAAATTACACAATCGGTGCCACCCACGAAACACGTTGAGCGTCCCCAACCACAACACTCACAATTATCACCGAATGTTTTCGTGGTAAAGACTTCCCGCAGCTGCACAATGTTTGTGTGCTGCAGCTTCTTCCACTTATCCACCACCTGCACACATTTGGTGGACTGCAGACGGAAACCTGGCGAGCAGAAAAAGCAGTCAAAGGGGTTAAATCGAAGGGAAGCGCGAGCAACCGCACAAACTAACCGTGAAGACGCCGCAGGCAGTACTTGACGCCGGTAACTGCATGCGTTGCCCGGTACGTGGACGACGGTGCCAGCTTCGTGTGCAGCTGTACCGACTCGAGCAAACACAGCGAGTGATAGTTTTCCACTTCCAGAGGTATATCTGCAAAACCGAGTCCAACGCGATTAGTAGTGCACACCAGCGCAAGCTCGCTGTGGCCATCCGTACCTTGACCGTCGCTCTCGATACTGTTGATGAGTTCGTTTCGCGCTAAAATGTCGTTCCGCAGCTCCTCCTGCATGAAGAATGCGGCCGACACTTGTGCCTTCGATTGCATGTTGATCACGTGCGATGCAGGTCCCGGGTAAATATGTCCTGCGGCAAAAAAAGGAAAGAAGAAGAGTGGATAGAAGTTAGGACAATAAAGGCGAAAAACAGATTTTCTTAAACTTACCTGGATGGGTGTAACTTATATTAATTTGTGAGCTTGCTATGTGGACAAAGGAGTTATCAGTCGTGTTAACTGTACTGCTCGACGACAGCTGATGGTTGGCTGCCGTTGGATAGAAGTACGTAGTGCCACCAACATTTTCCTGCGGCGCGCCAGATGACGAGTGTTTAGGAAGAGAATTACAAGAAGCGTTAGCGCATTTGTTATGGATTGGACGACATGTGGCACGGACAAGAGTGGGTTGTATGCGTGTGTTTGTGTTTGGTTGTGGACAGGTTTATGCTGCAATTTTCGACCTATACAACAAAGGTGCAAAACCTTCCGTTCGTCGTGTGAGTTAATTGAAATGACTCTTATTAACATTTTCGACGTAAAATACCTACAGTGGCTTATCAAATTAATGATACTTGAATATTGTCGCAGTGCATGTTTTGAATACATTGGCTAAAGCTAGATTTAAGTTTTGATCTCCACCTTTTTCCCATTTTGAGCATCAAAAGCACCCTGATTTGAAGTCCAACAATGTAATGTAAACTTATGATGTTGTAGCCGAACGTACCACCTTCAAGGACATCATTTAGTTGTCATGTGCAATAAGTATGCCTTCTCACTCTACACAAAAATACAAAAAGACTTGTTTTGGCCGATAAGCTAATAAGATAATACAACGCTTATCTTAACAAGGCTCCAATAGGAATCGAAGGGTATTCATTAAAATTTCCTATAATGTTACACTCTAGCCTCATTTCAATCTACGAACAGCGGACTAACATTGGAATGGAATAGGTTTCATCAAATCCTATCTTATTCCTGTATTTTCAACATTTCATTCATCAATATTTTAAGCCTGGATTGCAGTTTCAGTGAAATTGAACGTGCCATTTTGGGGTTTTCTGCTATATTTCATGAAATATTAGTAACAATATTGCTTATCGTACATTAAAAGAAAGTAAATTCAATTTCCCAACTACTTACATCTAATTCCCCAAATATAAAAATTGTAAAACGTATTGAAATAATAAATTATGTGCATTTCCTTGAGATTCCCCACTTTGTTCGCAGTGAAAAAATAATGGTTTGCGGGGAAACTTATGGAAATTAATTTAATTAATTATTGCCAATATCGTTTACAGTCTTAATATTTGGGGAATTGAATATCCTTTCATTTGGTGTACGATAATCCATATTCTGATCAATATTCCATGAATTATATCAAAAACCAAAATTTCACGGTCTATTCTACACTTAAACCCACGACGTACATGTGTTAAACCAAGTAATTTGATCCGAGTGGATCTGCAAAACAATTTTATAGTTTACAATTTACAAACATAACTAAACTGTTCAAACAAGATCATGTTTACACACAGTACAGGTTATCATATAGAAGCACCAATTTTTGAGAGCCACTGTACATTTTAACCAACACAAAATTCAAATTCTATAATCATAAAGCGCACGACTTTAGATAACAAGCCAAGACACGAAACATCAAATCAAGCTTCCGATTAACAAAATTCTTAGCAAACGGGTTTAAAAAGAATGATGGCCACAGTAAAAAAAAACAACAGCACAGCAAAAGCAAAAGTAGAGTAGTGGTAGTTTACTTGATGAATGTTGGTGGTAATTGGCGGTGGTGAAGGTTGGGGCGTAATACGGGGAGATGTATTAGTACTTTGCGGTGATTCGTTTCGCAGCATGTTTCGTCCTGTTTGGGGGAAGAAAAAGCAAAACAAAAGAGAAGAAGGTTTAGCAAAAGAGGGGTTTCTCAACCTTCAACCTGTCCCGTTTACCCACTCGTACTTACCCTTGATCGGTGTGACCGCAAAGGCGGATGTGCTGCTGAGTGCACCGGCCAGTATGTTGCCCGGTACGGGACCGCCGCCACCCGGCCCAACGTAGCCACCGTTGGTGACGACACCGCCGCTCTTCACTACCGAGGACAGCACCGCCGCCGGTACGACGGTGGCCTGCTGGGACGGCGGTTGGGCGGCGGCAGCGGCCGTACTGCCGTTGCTGCCGGCGCTACCATTGCTGCTGCTAAGTATCGAGTAGGACGAGTAAAAGTTCGGCGACGAGGACGTGCTCAGTCGATTGTTTGGAATGAATTCGGGCGACTGTGGTGTCACCTGTGGTGGAAGCGAAGCGAAGCAGAAAGTTAGAGGAAAATATTTAGCAAACAAACCCGTCCGCGAGGCTACTACGATCTATACTTGCCTGTGTTTTTTTGAGCGATATGGGAGAATCGAGCGTTATCTTGGAGAGACCCATCGGCAGTCCGTACGCGGCAGTCGTCCCGTTTTGACGACTCTGGAGGACAGATACGATCGATGGAATAGGAATTTAGTTAACTTCCTGTATGTGTGTGTGTGTGTGTAGTGTGTTTGATGTCCAGTCTTACTTACCATGTACGTTGCCAGCTTGCTCTCTGAAGGAACTCCATTGGAGGGAGAAAAGAATATTGGATCCATAGTCCACGGCGAGAACCTACGGTGAGAGGTGAGAGCGAAAGGGATG
>AXCO02010093.1:0-11547 GCA_000473525.2 Anopheles melas
TCGTATCTTTCCATCCCTCGCTCTCTGTTTCGCAACGTACTACGCTCTATTGTTCTATCCCTTTTGCACCCCCGTAGGCAAAATGGTTACACTTTCTGTGCCACCGCCAGTCCAGCAAAAACCTAACCTCACAAACTGGTCCCGTTGAAGCTGTCGGGTCCGTTCCTCGCCGTTGCTTTCTGGATCGTCTAGCGGGCCCACGAAGCTGTAAAATGAATGTGTGTATGTGACTGCTCACAATATTTCACTTCTGCAGCACACGCATTGCAGTGAAAATTGTTCAAAAAATTTGTCGTCAAGGATACGCGCCCCCCGTCGCCTTTCCCAAACCGCTCTTTATCAACCATCGTCCCACACTCGGTGACCGTCGAGCAATTTCTATGTCATTATCAAGCTAAACACCACTCTCGGCGATCGTGAAAAGCGCTAAAATTAGCGTTTCACCATATCATCGCGCTCGTCTTGCTGCTGCTATATCATCATCGGCCCGCGCTTCATCTCGGGCGCCACAGGACAATGGAGCGATGTAACAAAGGAAACACACGCACACGGTGTGATCGAGCCGTACGTCCCATTTGAACGTGTAATATGTTCCATCCAACATGCGAACGGCTTCGAGAACACCCCATCGTGCCCACAGAGAAGGAAGATTGTTCCAAGAAAAAGTTAAAGAATGTGCCTTTTCCACACTGACATCTCTTCCCGTAGCCTCGGATGACGGAATCGGAGGGGGGGACCCTCCTTATGCGCACTGCAACTGCGCCCTAAGAACGGAGGGTGGTAAGTGCGCTGGAAACCAGATTTCAAGTTTCACATTAATTTTAAAGCAACTCCTGCGTTTTCTTTGCTCCCAGCAATTGGCCTTTTTTCTGCACTTTCATTGTTGCACCAGTTTCAGTGTTTCTCTCTTGCCCTCCATCTCCAGGGATAGTCGAACTTTGGATCGAAAATCTGCGAAAGAGTGCGAGCAGTGACAGCGCCGCGTTTGCATCAGCCTTGTGGTCTGGCCGTCCATCACTTCACGTCGTGCAGGGGCCAAAACTTTACAAACGCGATTTTCACGCTAAATACACCAAATCCCGTTCGTATTCGTATCGCTGCCGGTTGACGCTGGTTTCCGCTCACTGTAGACACACTTTTCAGCCCAATTTCACCCGTTTTTCACGTACGTTTTCACGATTGAAGTTTGGCACTTTGATACACGTGCTGAATTGGATTTTTATAAACCAAGCGAAAGGTCGCCATATTGTCAGATTTGCAGCAAGAAGCTGTCGGTGTGCAGCTTTTAGGCCCGCGGGGCGGTGAACCGGGAGGGCGGTGCTCGGCGAAATACAGGTGGCCATTTTCGCTCGTGTCCGAGCGAAGTCGGGTTTGACATTGCAGTGACAGCGCGCTGGCAATGTATTTCGCTTCCAATTATGGCAACAGAAAAAGGGGAAAAAATTAAAATTATCAATTATTTTAAGCAAACAAAAAAATCAATCTCACATCACAAGAGTACTTCGGCAACGCGAAACCGAAACGAAATGGAGTTTTAAGTTCAATCAGTCTGGCTCAATTTTTCGGCAGGATCAAGTACGCATAGGCTTTTGCTTTGGCACGGTGAAACATGGTGAGCAAAACGTTCCGTACGGAGGTTTAAAAATTCGGCTCGGATAAAATATGGAGTTCAAAGACTTGGTCCCAAACGAAGTGTACCATACCGAGAAGGAACTGCTTGAGTGTTTGAAAAAGAAGGACAAATATTCGCTTGAAAGTAATCTCTCCAGCTCCAAGGCGCTGCTGCGTCGCCAGGTCGGTAAAAATGGTGATAATTTGTAAGTATTCTACCCATGTAAAAAGTTGCCGAGACGTCTGGCCCACACTTCGTCCTGCGTCTTGCTTTGTTCTGCCCACAGGTACGATTTACTGGTACGGTTAGTTACAAACTTACTCGAAAATGCACCGGCGGATGCAGTTGATCATTTTGAGGAATATTGTCGGCTAGCCAAAATTGATTTTTTAAACCCGGATCCGTTCCTGCTACCTGTCCGCCGGGATGATAGCGCGTTGCTGAAGCAAGCACAGCTGGCTAAGCAGACGTTGCAAGCCTTGACCCAGATTGAGGATGAATCCGTTTCCAATCACTCAAAACTTGCTGTGTTAATTCATCGCGGACTGAACACGATAGGGTGGGATCTTCCCCGTGGGTACGATTACTTTATCAGCGCACAAATAGAACGTACGATTCGCGACCATCCGCGGGCGGTGTCGTGCGAATTCTGGGGCATCCTGAGGTCACTGCATTGCGATTACTATGTCCTGGAGGTGGAGCTGCGAGAGAAAAGTGTCGAGTACTGTGCCTACCGGGGCGTGATTGGAGAACGGCCCGAAATTGTAACCGACATAATCGAGATTGTTCTCGACAAAACGCTCCAGCAAAGCAGTGAAGATATTTTGCAGCACCTGACTGCTGAGTCTTTAGAAGATCTAGCTCAGTCGGCGATGAAGCACATCGTAGACAAGCTTCAGCTGGTGGATAGGGAAATTGAAGAGCAGTACTGCCGCCTGGACATGGAAACAATGTTCACAGAATTGATCGATCGGCTGTCTTGCATCTCAGGGGAACCTTCCTCGGATGAAAGCTCCGCGATGTTAACCGATCCGTGCGCCACTTCCCGCCTGTCCGTACACTCGACGGCTTCGATGCTGCGAATTCGGCTGGAACGACTCCAGCTAGAATCTCGGCTTAACAAACGAATGTTTTTGGTGTCGCAAAATCCGCGCACCCAACCGTGGCATGTGCTACCGGATATTACTCTGAAGCAGCTCGAAGCCACCGAGGGTTTGCGCATCTTTCTGCAGGGAAACCTGGACGCACCGGTGCCCCAGATCGTGAAGTCTTTTGAGGGCGTGGAGAAGAATTTGTTGCGTGCGCTGGTTTGCAAAATTTCGTCCCATCGCGATTGCCACATCAATGGGTCGGAGACAAACCTTTCGCTCGTGCGTTGCCTGTCCGGAATGTACAGCTCGGTGGTCGGTTACAATCAGGAGTTGCTGCAGGAAAGGGCCGAACGCTGGTGGGAGCGGAAGGAACAGGCGCTACAGTATTGGTTGTCGGAAACGTGGCCTGGACTGTGCACCTTTAACGATGGGGAACAGTTCCGCTGCTTCTACGTTGGATGGGGTTTGGAGCGGCGTGCCAATTGGTACTGTCCGATTGTTCGTATACCGAAGATGGCGCGCGAATACGAAGAACAATACAATAGCGTAATTTCGCAGCATTCGGAACAATTGCTTTTCGACGATAACTCCTCATCCAACTCGACGTCGCTATCGTCGCTCGCATGATTGGTGACGGTTGGGATTTTGTAGTACGAAATTCAGCAAAACTATGCCCGCTATGTGAATGATTTTGGAAATTTTATTAAATCAATGCAAAATGCGTAACACATTTTAAATAAAAATTTCATAAACGACTCGTCGTGAAAGACCGCGAAAATTAAATGACACTTCTTCACCGCGCGCCAAATCAACCTTCCGAAAGGTTGCGCAAAATACGATATTTTGACAAGTTGACAGTTGAAAAATTGGTGTCGCGGGTCGGACGCGGCTTTGTTTACCTTTTTCCCCCACGGGTACCGCGAGGCTTTGCGACACACAAAATCTGCTTGGTCCGCGAAAACGGTTCCCCTTGCTGCCCCTCCGCAGAAGGAATGGACAGTAATTCCGCTTTTCCGTTCCTTTGTGTGCACGCAGTAAGGTACCCGGCACGGAGTGAGAACCAATAATGGTGCTGCCAACACCGTACAAGCCGTCTTTGCCGCCAGCTCCAGCAAACCTGCCGAACGATAGGATGCAAAAAATCGATCGTAATATCGTGTACCAGCTAGATAACCGTGAGCGGGGCTATCGAACGCGCAAGATTCGACGGAATGCGACGGCAATGTCGGCCACCCCGGCCATCATCAGCGCCGGATGTGGCGAGCAGACGTTTCACCAGCTTGCGATTGAAGTGGCCGAGCAGGTGGTGCTTAACAGGCTGCGCACGGAAGATCTTTGTAAGGTGCGGGAGTAGTTCCTTGGATGCGTTGCTTATGTATTTTTAATGTTGTTATGCGGTACTGATGCGGTTCCATTTTTATCTGCCGTGTTTATTTAGCCCATCAACGATTTGGCCAGTGAAACGGAATCGGTTTTCAATATCGAACAAAGCCATAACGGGTAAGTGTTTGTGTGTTGCTGTGGGGGAGCGAGGCGAGGTATTGCTTGAGGCTTGAAATGCTTAACATAATTTGTTCTTTCCAGACTGCTCACTGCCACCGTACAGACCAATCGAAGCGTCAATGTGTTTCAAACGGCATCGTTGCAGAAAGTTGGTAAGAGCATAATTTCATTACCGCGTTTCCCTACACACATTCCGGCAAGCTAATTCCGACGCTTCACTTTCAGTCAAATATCCCACCGGCGACCGGTCCGTGTGGACGCTGGCTTTTCACCCAACGAACGACCAAATCATCGCGTTCGGTACGCTTGGCGGTACGGTCCTGGTGTACGTGGATAACCATCTCGTTGGTACGCTGAACGAGCCGGAACCGATCGGATCGCTTTGCTTTCATCCGACGGAAAACTATCTGCTGCTCACCAGCATGAACGAGGTCATCTTTTGGGACTGGAAAAACGACAAAACGTACACGACGGGAATGTACAGCGATTGCAAGTGTCGCTTCCTGCACGTGACGCAAGATCTGCGGCTGATTACTGGCATTTCGCAAACGCAAACGCACGTGATGGCGGGCATCGGCAAGAACGTGGAAGAGGTTGAGCCGGAGTATCTGATGGTGTCGTTCCTGCGCAGCCTTAGCTTGATGTTGGACAAGCTCGAGCTGACGCTGTCGACGCAGGTCGATCATCTACTGCAGCTGGAAATGAGCAAGCAGTGCCTTATCTGGATACATCTGCTACAAACCATCAACCAGAAGCGGGAGCAGGTGCGCTGCAGTCCGACCGTCGGTCCGGCGGACAAGTGCACGGTAAGGGGAATGTGCGATGCGCGCAACGGGCGCTTCAAGGGCGGGTGCATCGGTTAATCTTTTGCTTCGTTTCACAGAAATCGAATCTAAATCTGACGCTCATGTCATTGATTCGCAAGATCGACGCACTGGAGGAAGGACTGCTAACGCGAAATCGGTACAGCAACACGATGTGTATTTCGACCGAGATCAGCCAAAGACTGTGGTCGCCGGGCACGGTACTGTTCACGCAACCGCTAAGCTACTTCAGAAAGATATGCCAAAACTACATATGCCAAGGCCATAGGAGCTACATCAAGTAGGTTTGGGTGTTTTGCCGCGAATCGGTCGGAAAACACAAGCAACGATTAGCTCACCACATCACACTGCCTTTCATTTTTGTTTTTTTTTTCAGGTATGTGTTTGATCTCAGCCTGTTGGGCGAACTGCTGCGCAAAGTGTGCCGCATGCTGTATACGCTTGCTCCCTCCGAACTGCCCGACACGTGGGATCACATTTCTCAAATGTGCGGAATGCCCCGATCGCCCGAGAAGCATTGCGTGCTGCAGGCTTGGGATTTGGATTCGTTCCACGGCGATGTGGACGATCTGCCCGACTTCAAGGAAGGTGTGTAACCAAGCCGTGTTTTGGTTACCAAACCGCTACAATTTTCTTTTATGCCTTTTTTAGACTGGAAAAATGTGATAACTATCTGTCTGATCAACAACGATTCGAACGTTGCTATCTCACAGTGCGAACAGTATGTCGCTTCCGTCCGGTTTCGATCCGTCAAAGAGATGGGTATGTTGTCCTTGCGCGCAATCCCATAATCGTTTCTTCCTTATCACAAACTAGATTTACAATGAATTATCTCTTTTATACTTTTTTTTTTAAATTTTTCTTTTCTATTTGGTTGTACAAAATGCTTTAAACAGAAATTAGAAGCCTTCGGCGCGATAACTTTGGCGAATCGATCTTTGTGTTCAAGTTCACCGCCAATTTTGTATCGCTGTCGTTCTCACCTTCC
Source organism: Anopheles melas (assembly GCA_000473525.2). Lineage (NCBI taxonomy): Eukaryota > Metazoa > Arthropoda > Insecta > Diptera > Culicidae > Anopheles > Anopheles melas. The sequence goes on from AXCO02010093.1 coordinate 6,019, forward strand.
GGCCGGTACGTCGCCGTTGGGTTGCGGTGCCGCCGAAATCTCAAGTACGCATACATTCTCGACAAAGACAAATGCTGGAGGATAGGCGTCAACTTGGGCCTTCCGGACGATTCGAGCTCCAGCTCCGAAGCGGGCACAGTGTCGCAGAATGGTAAGTTAGGCTCACGGTGTGCCAAAAGTGGAACACGCTGTACATGTGCGCATGTAATCGTTATTTGCAATCTATCGCCACCGTGCCTCTTTGCAGAACGGGTAGGAATAAAGCTGTGTCTACCGCGCGATCCAGATAAGTATCTGGAGATTAACTGCATCAAATGGGCATCGCTACCCGGGTATGGGCTGCTGCTCGGGCTGAAGTCGAAGTTCGTTCAAGTCTGCCGGTAGTGTTCCAGCCCCATGGCAACGGTAGCGCAAGGTGGAAATCATACAACTCTAAACAATAACCTCCTACTATTACGATGCACTCGTATGATACTCAGCACTGGTCGCCGATCAGCGCTCTAGCAACCAAAACACAAAGATATAAACCATTTTTCACGATATATTAATGTAAATGTAAAATAAACATATATGCTTCGGAATCGGAGATGTCTACAATCCGGTCGGTGCTGGTGGAAACGGCTCTAAATGCGCTTTGCCCCCAATCCTTAATCATTCATCCGATTAATCATAGCACCGGGGTTTAGAAAAAAACAGACCAATTATAATTCTGCCGTTAGGCATGTGCCAATAGGTTGCACTTGACAAACACACCCCTTCTTCACGCGACGTGATTACCACGTGCAACGCAAAAAGGGAGTACAAATCGGGTGGTGCGATGATAAGCCGTGGCTCGATCCGGCTATTCAAGCACGAATGATACTGGATTATTTTTTTTGTTCCTGTCCTATTTAAAGTGCTTCGTTTCACTCAGCAATCAGCAATTATTGCTAGCGCGAAATGGGTACAATACACATGAAGATTGAGTAAGGATTGTGTAGCGCCAAACACAACATTAGTAATTACAATTTTCTTTACATTGTTATAGAAAGGAGCAACTTTTTAGAGCAATTACAACATTGTACCAGTAGGTAAAGAATGGCAGTATGTATAAACAGTCTATAAATTTAAAACATTTTAATCGCGCTGCCATTCCCGCTTTTTGGCTGTAAATATGAAGATAGATACCGCTATGCTTCGTTTATTTTACACCCCCCTCCCCCTCCCAAAATCATCTTCTCCCAGCTGCCGGAGGAGATGTCTTATCGCGCAGGTTAACGTTAACGGGGCAGCCGCGCCCGCTTATCTCCCAGAGCGCCGCACAATTCACAATCTAGGGCTATTGCTAGGGAGCGTTTGTTGGGCCCGTCATTAGCGCAGGACCATTTCCTCAATTGATTCGGCAAACAATTATCAAAAATTAATTTCCCCGATAGTGTACCGATGAATGGTTTACGTTGCCCTATCTTCCATTTTCACACGTACATGCTGTGCTAGCCAATACACATTTGTCTCATGTTTTGTCGGTGTTGATTAGGCGATACACAGGATGCATGCTACAGAAGACAGATGCGTACACAGCGTACGTAAGCGCGTAATCGGTCACAGTCTTAACCGACCCCATCGCGTTGTTGGTGCAGCTGTTTACGCAGGATGAGCCCCAAAAATGAGACCACACCAGCAGAAGAATGCCTTTCCAAACGATTACGAAATGGCGCATTTGTTTGCGATAAATTATTATCAAATTCATCAATTACTAGCATCGGACGACAACCCCTGAACATCTTCTATCCACGTCTAACCGATGGAGGGCTTTTCGTCTTACATCTTGAACAGATAGTGTCCACACACGTCGCGCAGCCCAATAGGACGTCAAAAACGGCGTGATCGGTCTCAATTGGTTATTGTGTTCTGAATGTGCCGATTTACATTGGCAACAGGTGAAGCAGCACAGTGTACGCGAAGATTCCTTGATGAGCAGCGGTACTAATCAATAGCACCGCCACGAAAGTTCAACGGCACGCTCAAGTAGAGTTTATGTAATTGCAATAGAAAATAAGCATGAGACTTTCGAGCATCTTAACAAAGGGCTACAGGCATTGCTAACGACCTCGAGAACGTGGAGTGCCGAAGCAAACACATACACACACGCACACACAGGGGCCCTTCCAAAACATATGGCCCCAGTTCCTTGTCGCTGTTGCGTCGCACAAAATCAAGTTTTCGTACGAAGGTCACATACAACCACACGCTGGTATTCAAAACTACTTGAAATTCTTCACGGACCTTCATTAGGGTTGCCCTTCCCCACTCCCAGCTGTTTGGTCTGGGCCTTCCCATTCCCTTCGAATGGATCACATTTTTTCAAAACTCATCCGGAAACAATTCAGCCCAGTTCCAGTCGCCGAGACTCGGGGGAGGGTGTGCATACCGGGAACGATACAATTTTATCATCCAAACATCCCACACACCCCTCCACTAAGAAGGAAAGAGGTCGAAAAACACAGCACAAATCTTAAAGAAAACACCGCACGATGGCAACGACGACGATACGGACGACGACGAAGACGACGCTGATGATGATGATGGCCACTGATGTGTGCTGAGATCGCCCTCCGAGGTTTTGTTTGATGTTTGATGATAATGAGGAGCCGGGTAGCTATCAAAGCGTCTCGGTCTCTCTGTTTGATGCGAGATTGCAAATAGTTTGCATTTCTTGTCCCTTTATCATCATCAACCTCCCTCCTATCTGCGCGGCTACGGGTGTCCATTTTTCGGAACGGACAAACTGAACTTTGGCCATGCAACTGGCTGCACCTGCTTGAACCTGTTTGAACGATCGCGCGGCATCACTCGATCCTTGCGCCGTTCGGCATATCCGGTTCAGCGGGTCCCATTGTTCGCGCTAAAGTGGTCCCAAAATACGCTAAAGTGGTCTAAGAAAATCAGGTGTATCAGCGATGAACGCGCCACCCGGCGAAGTAAACACACTTCCCCTCGCCACAGACGACCCACAATACAAACGAGATTGCAGCGCTTGAGCCGCGGACGGATGCGATGCGTTGCGCTGGGCTGTGGTTGGGGTAAGGGTAACCAGAAGATAATAAACTGCCGCCTTGCCTTCTCTATTGTTGCCTCCCCCCTCCCCGTCGAAGTCGTTGAGTTGGGCCGATCGGGCCGATGGTGGCAAGCGATATGGTGATGTTTCCAGTGCCCCAAAGGCGATGATGTGCGACAGGTCGTGCTAGCTTACGCGAGCGGGTCACTCGCGCAAACGGTTGCTGGACGGCGTGCGGAATGGTCGTTCCTTCGGTGAGCTCGAGATTTCCGTTCGCGCCGTTCGTGCAGCATCTGCGTCGTCGTTATCAAGCATATTATTATTAGCGTGTGATCCGAAGCGGGGAGCTTGTTTTAGGCGCCACTGTTGTGTGGCATTGGGGGAGTGTGTTTTGGAGATTTACGTATTAGAAACAGGATTTTGAACAAAAATTGATTGTGGAGTAGAGGAAACATCTTTGAGCTGGCTGGTATGCTCTGTCTTTGTGATCTTAGTGCTTAGTAAAACGGTGATATTCACGATCGATCAATCAAAGCTGTGAAGTGTGTCAGGTGTGTGTTAAGGGTGTCGAAAAACGGAACGAAAAAAACATCGATTTTCAACAAAATAGTCAAACAAAACAGCTGTTGAAAATGGCGCAAACTAAACGGCTTCGATACGCCAACAACGGGAACAACGTGGCGTACTACCATGTGTACAAATACAATTCCCTGCAACGGTTGAACAGTGAGTATTGTCAACAGACAAGGTTTTGCAAAGAACTTTAAATAAAAAATTGTGTCGTCTAACTATCCGATCGGTCATGGAAAGGGTCATCTAAATATACAGTACACTATTACTGCTGCTGCTGCTATCACGCTGTCTATGCTGTGCTGGGACTATTGCAACCCCTTTTAGTAGTGTCCAATTAAATAGTAAACCTGCCTAGAATAAACTTAGAAAGCTTCCTTCGCACACCCATGACTGCTCGGGTTGGGCTTTAGATTACCGTGGGCTTTTTTGCATCACCGAGAGAAAGCTGTGTGTAAACGTTTGTTACACGCCAAACAAGACGCGAGGTGAAGATTTGCGCGCAAATGTGATTTCTTCCTAGAGCGCGCCTACTGCCACGCTGGTGTTGGCGTGCGCTCCGCTGCAGCTCTTGAGGCGATCACGTTGTAGTCTGTGCGCCTATAACGTTACTGCCGGGGTAGGTTCATATGCGATGTAGCGCTTCATCAAGTGTTTTATTGCACCGCGGTTAGTCATCCGCTTCAAAGCAGGGAACACAACGCAGGGAAGGGAAAAGGATATGTCGGTGCAGGGCGACGCGTTGTTTTTATAATAGGAAGCGTTTCTATGTGTGATGGGAAATATATTCCAGACGCTGTGATACTGTGTTCTAAATCCCAAACCGACGTCAAAAGCGTTACGTTACGAAGTGTTGTCTGTACGGTTGCGCACGGCAACACCGTGCGTATCCACCACGTTACCAGGATTATGGAAAGGCGGGACGCGCACGCCAATCCTGTTCTCAGGCGCATTTGCATACGCAAGCTTTGTCTCGCAGCGTATTGGCGTAAGGTGCTATAAAAGCTGCACTTAATTTATCGATGACATTTATTTTGCAATTTGATTAGTTACAGAGATAGTGGCAATTGGGGGGGGATGGGGGGGGGGGAAGGAATGTGGTTGGGGTAACTGTTGATGGGCTGGGGCGGTTGGTTGTTTTGAAAACAAAATCAAACAATGGCGCGATTTGTTGATAACTCGGGACAGCGCATTATGCAATCTGCAGAAGACCGGCTGACCGGCTGACCAACGCGTGAACGCTTTCCGATATACAGCTGAGCTAAATATGCTTAGTGCGAAGGTATTGGCGTGGCCAACGGGTGTGATGGCTGTATGGTAGTGGTGAAGAAGTATTATCTTGCACGGAGGTAGCGGTTGGGTTTGATTAGGTACGGCTTTGTGATGCTCCAATGCTGGGGAGAGAGCGATAAGGATAATCGTCGCTAATAAAAGAGCTCTCAGAACTGTTGATAAACTCATTTAGGCTGATTGAAAAGTTGCAACGTTCTAGAGAGGTAAAATGATTCATATATTAATTGGTTTATGAAGCATTTGGTTTCTTTATACATTTTGGATTCAATAATAGGCAAGGCTATAATATTTGCTGGGAAATCATTCAAATCTGATGATTTTGAAGGGTTTTATTTTTTTTGTATATTTTAAGGCTTTAATTCGATATTAAAAAGATTTCCGTCGTTCGATTGTTGCCATCTGATAAACCATTTCGATTTTGCGAAGCTTTAATACAAGTGGTTTTCAACCGTTGTGGAATTCTCCCCAGCAGGGGGGAATTTTGAATTTTTGGGGAGGGATTTTGTTTAATCAAAATTCGCCTAATACCCAGGATTGCCACGCTCTCCCCTCGCTCATGATCTTATGAGTGGGAAATGAAAACCTACACGCACCTCACATGGACATGGACAGGCTGCAATAAGGTTGAA
>AXCO02010094.1:0-11386 GCA_000473525.2 Anopheles melas
TTAATTGAACTGTCAGCCAACTATCGAGCGTTCAACTAAATAGCATGCCAACTAAAAAGCGTTCAACTATTGAATACTGACTGAATTTACATACTAAACTCCAATGATACCCATTTGTACAGAAGCAAGTGAGACGCGAATAATGGTCGATGGTGTTGATACCCATGTATCTGACCACATGACCTTTCATAGGACTAAAAGATCATGATGTGATGACTTTGCTGCAACCTCTAACCGCACCTTAACGTACCGTTGTCGGGTGTTCTCTCGCACGCATTCAAGGGTTATCTTCGCTCACCGCCTGCTCCGTCTCACAACCACCACCAGCTGTCAAACGCATCAAAACAATAACATCAGACTTTGTTGCCCGTACAGTTTCTCCGCCAAAAAAAAAAAAAAAAAAAAAACTCCCTGCCGGGCATTTTTCGATTGTGCAATCGTGTGCCGTGTATTTGTGTTTGTGAGAAAAGAAAAACAGGAAAACAATGCTCAAAACAATACTTTCCACACACATTCTGCCAACGGTGAGGCACCACAGCTGCGGGGGATTCAGGCATCCGGCCAAGCTGTACCATCATCCGGTTCCCCAACGATGCGTACACACACGCACGAAGCCACGTATTTCACCACCGCCGAAGCTGAAATCGTCCTCCACGGACAGCACCGCCGGCATCAGCCCGTTCGGTTGGGGTCTATTGGTATGCCTTGCTTAATTTCATTTGCATTTGGTAAGGAACTTAAAGGACTTATTTTTATTTCATTTACCACACTCGACAGATCATTCCCGCCACTACGTTCGGCCTCGGCTGCTGGCAGGTGTATCGAAAGCAATGGAAAGAGGGCTTGATCGACGAGCTGGAGCGCAAAATCCACATGTCCCCGGTGCCGATCCCGGACGAGTGAGTAACGTGACTGTAAAGCGATAGAGAAAGTGCACGAAACGATGATAATAATTCAACTGTTGTGCATTCTTCTTATCGTAGTCTTACCGCTCTGAACGACATGGAGTACCAAACGGTTACGGTACGCGGCCAATTCCTGCACGATCAGGAGTTTCATCTAGGGCCGCGGGCCTGCATCCAGCACGGTGATAGCCACACGGCCGGTGGCCTTTTCTCGCAGAAAGAAGCATCGATTGGCTTTCTCGTTATTACGCCCTTTAAGCTGGAAGGGCGAGAGTAAGCGCATTTAGAGTCTATTAATTGAATGTTTGTTCTAATCAGTGATACCCTCGATTTCAGCGATAAAATCCTAATCAACCGTGGTTGGGTACCGAAACGATACCTCGATCCTGCGACGCGCCCGGAAGGTCAGGTGCACGGCACGGTCGAACTGCAGGGTGTTGTGAGGCTGCCGGAAAATCGACCCCAATTTACGCCGAAACAGCGCGGTGCCATCTTCATGTACCGCGATGTGGAACGGATGGCGGCAATGAGCGGGTCGGAGCCGTACTACCTCGACGCGACGGTAGCCAGCACCGTCCCGCACGGACCGGTCGGTGGGCAGACGCGGGTAACGCTTCGAAATGAGCATCTTTCCTACATCGTGACGTGGTTCAGCTTGTCCGGCTTTACCACCTGGCTGTGGTTCCGGCAGATCGTTCGGGGCAAATCGTTCTAGAGCGTTCCGCTGCTGTTCTGTGCACAATAAAGTAATCGACCATGCTTTGGGCCGATGGCATACCACCCCGCCTGCTAGGACATTCTATTGCTCCTCGGGGAGCACTAACACCATGGTGATACATCACAGGAAGTAACAAAAAAAAAGAACGCAATTAAATATTTATTTTTTTGTTTCCTTTTTTTCTTTTACTCTCACACTTTTCTCTCTCTCTCCCTCCCATTGCCTCCCTCTTCCCTATCCTTCTGCTTGTATTGTTGCAACATTTATTTTGCATAAATCCTTTACATCTAAGGATGCGTTTTTGTGTGTCTGTTTATGATCTGTTGTGTTTCTGTTTGTGAGTGTAAAAGGATTGCCGTTTTAAATAATTCCTTTCTAAATGATCAATTAAACGATAAAATCTAAGTGTCTCACTGTTTCACTTTTCCATACTTTACACACCACCACACTATGCCTTTCCTTGTCTCGCTCCATTTTATCATTCCTTTCTTTCCTTCCTTCCTTTCGTTAGTTCTATCGCTTAGTTATGTGTGTTTGTGTTTAGCACTCATTCTGCTCTTTCTACACGATTTTCCCTTGTAGTTTGTTGCTCCTTACACGCTAAAGTACGTCCGGGGTGGTTGTTTGCAGCAGTTTTGTTTGCTGAAACTGTTTCGATTTCTCTTTATAACATCTTGCGCCATTTCTCCTCGTTTTTTCTCCATTAATGTTGGGGCCCTTTGCATCCTCTTTCGATGCATCCTTTGCATCCTCTTTCGATGCCCTTGCTGTATTTCACCACCTTTTTGTGTTGTTTCAAAATTCAAATCGTATTTAAATCGGCATTTTTTTAAACTAAACAGAACATAAACTAGAACTCAGAAGCATGTGTGTATTGTACTGTATTAATAACCACTAATGATAAGACAATAAAACTAAACCTAAGCATTTAATATAAAAAGAGTTTAAATCGTGCAAAGAAAGATGATGTAAACGTTCTTTTAAAAACGAATGGCGTTATTGAAAAAAAAACAACAACAATGAAAGAAAAAGAAAATAGATGCTTACACTCAAAACAATATTTTGGTTTCTTCTATTACTTCTAATCCTGCAGCGGGAAAGAGGGGAGGGGCGACAATGATACAGTTTCTTATTTCATGTGAACTCTTACTCTAAATGCACTACCTCCCCCCTCCCCCAATCGTCATTTTTAGACTGTTTTGTGTTATGTTTTTCAAAAGATGATCTTTCCCACGAAAGCTGGCGCTTAATATAGTTTTCGATACACATCCCGTTGTTCGTCTCAACTTCATGTAATGTTATCATCGAACGATAGGAAAGATGCAATGTTTTTCCCCGGGTCTACGGCTGATGGGTGCGCGTGTATTCATTCGATTAAGATCAAACTAATAATATTCTTAACTGTATTCTATTAAAAAAACAAGATATTGGGTTGCCTTTTTGCTAAAGCAAACGCAAGATATTTTTTCCTATTTCTTCTCGGGTGTTTGTTGTTCTATTGTGGGAGTTTAAATTGATATTTACATTTCTATTATACATTTTGCACACTCTACACACACCGTGGCGCCTACTCTGTTAACATTCCATCAGCGCTGTGAACAACACCATGAGCACATACAAACACACCCCAAGCAGCCACACACACACACACACACACACACGCGCGCGCACACGTCTCCACATTTCGTATTCCACATGCCACAAATCAGATCTTCAAATGAACACACACACACGCGCCCAAACATCCAACGATAAGAACACCCGGCGCTGGGATTTTTGGATGATAGTTTGCAGCATACATTGATGCTGTGGCTCTACAGAGCCTATCAACTGCCCCTCACACCATACAAAGAGAAGTCATCAGGTCGGACACCTCGGAAACTGTCTTCATTTAAGCAGATAATTCAACGTTCACACATAAAATGACCAACACGATACGTTCCACATGTAGAGGAAGAAAAAAAAACCAAAAAGAAACGTGCATTTTCAGCGCGGCCACTATCGTCTGGTGTTACCTACACTCCATCTGCCAACGCCAACTTTGATGTTTGTAAAAACCGTGCACATGGTACTCTATAGTATGTAAGCATATGTGTGCGTGCGTACGTGTGTGTGTGTGTGTATCGTTCATCTAGTTCGTGAATTTTCATAGCTCACTGTTCTATTAATCAGTTTACACCCAAAACAAAAAGGTCGCGTTTTTCGCTCATTCACAACTCATGCATTTGTCCAGGGACGACCGGCCGGCTGTCACAGAAGACTGATCAATGAGGTTATTGTTCCAAGCTATGTGAGTGTATGTGTATATGTGTGTGCATTTCCTCTGCTCTTGAGCCTTTATTATTCTAGCGTTTTCTGGTATATTAACAAATAGCTAATATTAAACTTACAATCCATAAATTTCCTTTCATTCATTCGAGGCTTCGTTCATCCCTCGCAAACACACCACACAAAAAAACACACACACACACACACACGCGCGCGCTCACACATGCATGCTAACACGGTCATATGCGCACACACACGCTCGTATAACTGTTTTTTTTATCGCATTTAAAGCTAGCGTTTGTTTTTGTTAATATATATATATGCATAAGTATTAACTTAAATGATAAAAGTAATATAAGTTGTTTCTAAAAAGTTGAAGAAAGGAAGAAAGTGTCCGAGCGTGTGTGTGTGTGTAAATGAACGAGAAAATGAGAGGAAATGATACCGTATGTGCGTGTGTGTGTTTGTGTGTGCGCGCAAAGGATATTGTTTCCTTCCACCTCCTCCCTTCACTCTTTCTGTTCTACTCCCTGCGCGCTTGCGGTCATCAATAAAAGCTATTAATGATGCCCGAACGTATTATTGATCGTGTGTGTATGTGTGTTAAAATAATTTGCAACTTCTTGCCCAAAGCATTGCGCGGTTTGTATTAACGCAACATTCCACGCATACGCACACGCAAACCAAACTAAAAATTCGTGTCCCTAGTCGGTCGGGAAAAGCCACTGGCTGAACCGCATTGACCGTTTCTTCCCAATGCAGAGTCCTTTTATCATTGTTTTTTGTTTGTTATCGTTAAAAAATCTTACGGTTAAAACAAACCGAAACAAATTTCCTGTACAGGTAGGCAGACAGGCGCGTGCGCCTGCCATCATCATATCATGTTGTCGTAAATTTCCCTTCATAATCGAGAAAAGCTAAACTCCAAATGAAACTACACGCTCTGTTGCTGTGTCTGGATGGGGCGTGTTTGTGTGTGGGTGTTTCCCAACGGGTACACAGCATTTTCTTCCCCTTTCTACATTTCGACTGAGTGGTTCGTCCACACGTGTATCAACCACCTTCTAAATACAGTAGCGCACATGTGTGTTGCATTCGAATGCATAACAACAAACATCGTATTGATCATCCATATCTTCCCTTCACTATTCTCTTCACGCACTCTTACTGCATTTGTGTGTAGTTTCTATTTGCGTAATATTATTCGCCCTAATTAATGCGACGAATTTCATTCATTCGTCCACGCGCTCCCATTCTTCACTTCAACGGCGACACGGTTTGAAATTCAGAGTAGGTTAGAAAGTAGTGTGTGTATGTATGTGTGTGTGTGTTTACGCCAAAATATGTACAATGTAACGAGATGCAATCTAACACACACCATGCACACACACACATCATTTATAGCATTCTTTCCGTGTGACAAACCAAAGGCTAGTACAAGCTAATAACATTTACACGGTGGCGCGATCGGCCTCTCTCTCTTTCTCTCTTTTGCTTGGGATGTGTAACCGCAACCTATATGTATGTATGTGTGTGTGTGTGTTCTTTCCTCTGTTTTACAGATGCCACTCCTGCTGGATCCAGGAAAGGTCACGTGATTGTGGCTGTGTTGCTGCTGCTGCTGCTGCTGCTTGCGGAGAGAGCCCCGGATGGATCCCGTAATGTAGGCCGCGGCAGCCACTCGCCAAGAGGTGCTTTTAAAAGTGCAGCTTGCAAACGCACCTGACAAGGTGAACCATATGTATATATAGGAAGGAAGCCGTAGGGATTCCAAGCCCAATATGAAAGATGATTATGTCGTACGTATCCTCTCTAAAAACTATCATTAATGGACCTACAAAAAGGAGACGATATTCGCATCAAATGACGGACCCGCTCTCTACCACCAGGCGTACTTACCTATTTAACCTGCTGCTGCTTGATGACGATCTGCGGCTGGATCAGCTCGTCAAAGTTGAACATCTGATCGTCGCCGGCATTGGATGACGTTACGACGTTCGTACCCGCCGTCCCGGAGGTAGCTGTCGTCGTCGTCGTGACGGTTGTGCCGTTCGAGCCGTTCGTCGTTTCCGCGCCCCCACCATTCGTCTGGCCACCGCCGTCCGCGGCCGCCGCCGCCGCCCCGTCCTCACTGGCGATGGCCGAACCGTTCTCCTCGCCGGTCACCTTCATGGTCGCCTCCTCGTCGTGTTCCTTCGCCTGCAGGATGATCTGTCCACTCTCGGTAAGGATCGCTCCCTGCTGCTGATGGTCACCACCGCCGCCATCCCCACCGTGGTGATGGTGGTGATGATGGTGATGCTGCTGCTGCTGCCCATCCTCTCCTTCGGCCGCTTGCTGCAGATGCAGCTGCAGCTGCTGCTCGCCACCGTCCGCCACCGACACGGTCAGCTGGCCCTCGTGGCCCGCCTCGCCGCCGGCCGTGGTGAACGCGACCGAGACGGGGATCTGCAGCCCGTCCTCGGTCGTAATGTGGGTACCCTCCGCGTTCAGCTCGCCCTCCTGCGACTGCTGGATGACGATGTTGCCGTCCGCGTTCAGCAGCGACGCGTCGATCAGCTGCTCCTGCCCGTCGGCCCCCTGCACCAGTATCATCTGGTTGTTGCCGTCGCCGCTAATCATCTGCAGCGTTTCACCCTCGCCCAGTCCCTCGCCGCCCTGCATCACCACGCCGACGCTCTGCAGCAGCTGCTGGATCTGTTCCGAGTCCGTGCCCTGCACCAGTATCTGGTTGCCCTCCGCGTCCGTCGTCAGGATGTGATTGTCCAGCTGCAGCACCTGCCCATCGTTCAGGATCAGGTTGATCTGCTGGCCCTCGCCGCCCTGCATGTCCTCCAGCTCCATCGGCACGTTCTCCGTGTTGGAGTTTTGGCTGTTCTGCGACTGCTCGCCGTCATCGTCCAGGCTGGGCATGCTGACGGGCATGCTTTGCAGGTGTTGCTGCTGTTGCTGCTGCTCTTCCTTCTGGTGCTGATCGTCTCCTTGGTCGAGCGTTGGCATATCGATTCCCACGGACTGTTGCTGTTCCTGTGAGATGCGGGAGAGCAAGAGAGAATTAGAAAAGTACAGAATTGTTGCTATTTTTTTTCCAATGGGGTTTTAAAATCACTTTGCGATGTCTGTTGAATAGTTCCTTGCTCCCGAAAACTATTTTTTTGAATGGCCTCATATTTTGATATGTAGCACATTACTTCTTCTTAGGTCCCAAAAAGTGAAATGTGGTTATACAGTGCATTACATAAATTTATAACTGACGGTTTTTTTAATAAACTAATAATGAAAGTTAAGATTGAGGAAAATAAAGTCATATTGAACCGTTCTTCCGTAATGAAATCAATACAAGTTAGAATAGAATAACTAATTTGTGTTTTAAAAGACCTAATATTGAAGATTTGTTATAGTTTGGTCAACAAAATGCGTTTCAATTAGTGATGGGTAAAGTTGGCTAAAATTTGGAGTCTGGAATCGCCCAGAGTTGTCCCGAGTCATGCCGAGTTGTCTTAAGTCGAAGTCATCCGGAGTCTCTAGGAGTCCTCTGAAGTCATCCGGAGTGGTCTGGAGTCGTCCCATGTGATCTGGAGTCATCCGGAGTTGTCTGGAGTGATCCGGAGTTGCCAGGAGTCGGAGTCATCCGGAGTCGTCCGGAATCTCTGTCATCCGGAGTCGTCCGATGTGGTCTGGAGTCGTCCGATTTGGTCTGGAGTCGTCTGATGTGGTCTGGAGTCATCCGGAGTTGTCTGGAGTCATCCAGAGTCATTAGGAATGGTCTGGAGTCGTCCGATGTGGTCTGGAATCATCCGAAGTCATCCAGAGTGGTCTGGAGTCATCCGGAATAGCCAGGATTCGGAGTCATTCGGAGTCATTCGGAGTCATCCGGAGTCGTCCAGAGTTGTCCAGAGTTAGAGTCGTTCAACTCCTACTCCTGAGTTGTTCGGCTCCTACTCCGGAGTTTTCCGGGTCGATACTATGGAGTCGTTCGGCTCCTACTACGTTGGTATCGGACTAGCAATAGACGTAGTCGGATCGGAGTCGTGGATGTGTTCCAGAGAGCACACCACTAGCTTTAATGCGTTCAAATGCGCAAAAATCAACATTCAATATATACCACTCTCTTGAGCAAGAAACTATGCAATTCAAATCACACAAAAAGCGGTCCACATACTAACCTGCTGTTGCTGGTGCTGCTGCTCGTACGTTCCGTCTTCCTGCTGGGGTAGCGTAATGTTAAACGTAATGTTTCCAGTCGAACCGTCCTGATTCGTTATGATCACGTTGTTGCTCTCCGTCGTCGTGGTCGTCGTCGTCGACGTGCGCGAATCGGATCCCTTCGATTCGGAGTGCATCCGCTCGAAGATGCTCTCGAGATCGCCGTCGGTAATTGTGTTCGAGCCAGCGTTTGACCCACTGTTAGCGGTGGTGGTGTTGCTGCTACTGCCGCTCGTCGTTGTGATCATCCTGCTAGTGCCATCCGTCGAGGACGCATTGTTCACGACGGCGGCGGAAGTGGCAATCGATTTCCGCACGCCTCCCGTGCCACTGTTCAGCTGCATTAGCTGCTGCGATTGGTGGCCCTGGTGCGCTTGCAGCTGCTGCTCGACGCCCGAAGCTATCGCGGCCGGTGCTGCTGCTGCTGCAGTGCCCGCCGTGTGCGTCTTGATGTGCTGCGTGTACAGCGGTTCGCTCAGGAATGTGAGTGAGCAGGAGTTGCAGGTGTAGAACTGGATGACGTTCGAGTCGCCCATCGATTCGCTGATCGTGCCCCGCAGCGCTTCGTCGATCGACGCCTGGAGCAGCTTCTGCGTGGAGGAATCGGTTACGGTCGCGAGCTGTTGTTGCTGTTGCTGCTGTTGTTGCAGTTGCTCTTGCTGCTGTTGTTGTTGCTGTTGCTGCTGCTGCTGCTGCTGCTGCTGGGCCGGCTGTTTCAACGGCTTCTTGGCCGACTCGTGCACCTCCAGATGGCTCATCAGCTGCTCGCGCTTGCTGAACGTTACGTTGCAGATGCCGCACTTAAAATAGTCCGGCTGGTGCTGTTTCGCGTGGATCGACGCCTGTTCGCGGGTTTCGAAGCGCATCAGGCAGACGCGACACTTGAACGGCTTTAGCTTGATGTGCTTCCGCAGATGGTCGTCGTACGCCTGCTTGTCCGTCGTCTTGTACGTGTTGCACACCGTGCAGGAGTAGACGGTGCTGCCGCCAGTTGCGCCCTGCTGGTGGTGGTGGTCCTGTTGCGTCACGGCGCCGGCCGCCGACGACGCGGTGGTGGTGGTGACGATCGTCTTCTGCTGGGACTGCTGCATCTGCTGCTGATGCTCCTGCAGGCTGTGCTGCTTCAGCAAGGCGACGTTGGCAAACACAAGCTTGCACAGCTTGCACCGGTACCCGGTCGTGGTAGTGGTGGTGGTGGTGGTGGTGGTGTTAGCGGTCGCGTTCGGGCTGTTCGCATTCTGCGCGGCGAGCCCGGCGAGCCGTGGCGGGCAGGTCGCGTAATGGGGCTGGAACTGGGACAGGTCGGTCGTCTTGAATCCGCACGGTATGCACTTGTACATCTTGGTGCCCTTCCGGTTCGCGGCCAGCCCACCGACGGTGGTGGTGGTGGTGCCTCCTGTCGCGTTTTCTGCCCCCACCATGCCGCCATTATTCGTGGTCACAACGATGTGCTGCTTGACGGGCTGCTGCTGCTGGCCGGACGTGCCGGGCGATGCCGTCGAGCCCTTCTCGAACATGCTCGTCAGCTGCGCTTCCACGTCGGAGGTATTGCTGGTGTTCAGATCGGACCCGGACGTGGACAGGAAGTTTTCGCCCACCTGCTGCGGCTGCTGCCCGCCGCTAGCCACCTTGTACATAACGTTACCGATCGGTGTGGACACCGTGCCGCCGCTACCGGCCGAGCTGATGGGCGTCAGCTTCGGCATCTTGGACGGCGGCGAACCGAGCATGCCGGACGCATCCGCATCGTCCGGGATGTTGTTCTTTTTGTGAATGAACCCGAGCAGCGTGCCGCGCAGCGTGTCCAGCTCCGACTCGAGCTTGTCGTACTGGTTGAGGAGCATGATGCACCGGCGACAGATCACGTCTTCCACCGTCAGCACGACCGAGTAGTCCGAGCCGATCACCTTCGCCAGCTTCACCACGTACTCGGTTTGCGTGGTCGTGGTGGACGCTTCCGAGATGAGGGTCGCGTTTGCACCCGCATTCTCCCCGCAGATGTAGCATTTTTGCGGTGGTCTGCCCGCGAAACTGTTGTTGCTCGCGCTCGACACCGTGACCGGGGTGAGGGGTTTCTTGTGTATGATGCGCTGCTGCTGCTGCCCGGACGGAATGCCCGTCACGCTGACCGATCCGCTCTGCAGCAGGCTGTTGATCTTTTTCACCGCGTTCAGCTGCTGCTGCTGATGCTGCGGCTGCTGGCTATGGTGCTGCTGGGCCGTGGTGGTCGTGAAGACCTGCAAAAAGAAAATGGGCGATTATTAATACACGGTTTTTCTTACGACGCTCAAAAGGGCAAGGAACAGGGTAAGAGTAAAAGAGTAGTGCGATTTAAAAAAAATAGGTCTATCATGGTTGAGGCACTAAAAATGAAACATGCGCAGAGTATTTAGCGCGTTAGCAACTGAAACTGATCGGAAATACCTTGGCTCAAGCAAACCGGTTCGGTGAGCTCGTTTAAGTATATGGGTGATGGTTTTAGACTGTTCTCGATTGTCAGTCAGTCTCCTCTCGCTGTGATTGTTTCGGTCAACTTCTAATGAGCATTTCAGCTAAATGTACACCATTCTAAGGCAAAAGCGCTCGCTTGGCACACATTGGCTGATAAATTATTGATTTAAACCGTCTATTTATGTTAACTTCAATCGTAATTATAAACTGGAATCGCTTAACAATTGAAGAATGTTAAGAATGCTCTACCTCAAGCAACCCACAGCTATTTTAGTTTCAAAAATAGTTTCACCTGCATATGCACAGGAGAATAGTCAATAAAAAAAACTGCCTCTAAACCGCCCATATGTGTGTCGTGAAAGTAACTGCTACATGAGCTAAAAATATTAACCCGAGCTAGACTTCTTTTCAATCTAAAAACGCAATTGTGCTTGCGCTGGACGGAGCCGTTCCTTCAGTGCGTAGAGCATTGTTGACAAATCCACAAAGCCGTGTCGTCAATATGATGTTCGGTCGTTTGATTGCATATGGAATATCAGAAAAATTTCCGCTCCGAGGAGGAATAATTCCATGACGTAGCGTAGCATCAATGTGCAAATACCACAGCTACACAGCCCTAAGCATTGTTCTGCCTCCAAAAACAAGCTGAACATCGTTTGACTATTTACTGGCCGCAAATGTGCGCACACATGGTTGTGCACTGTTGCACTGATGCATCTCGCATACAGTTCTTACTAGCAATGGGCTACAGAATTAGACACAAAAGATAAGAAAGTGTTATTACCTTCCGCACTTGCGGTAACTGCTGCTGTATTATTTTCTTCTGCATTTTTCCTTC
>AXCO02010095.1:0-12460 GCA_000473525.2 Anopheles melas
AAAATTTTCTTATTTTTTGATAAAAATAACCCACTTCTTATTAACTTCATGTTTTTCCATGTTTTTCCAATTTAATTTTTGCCATGAATTGTATCGTTTTTTTATGATAATATGCTCTTATAACCGCTTTTTCAAATATCCTCCTCATAACGCAATGTCACTTTTGTATTGAACTATCATTTCTCAACAGCACGGATAAACGGACAGCCGGATAAAAGGTACCCGCATAAACGGCGCTCCACTGTACTTTAATTTAACTTGCAAGCACGACTCACTTTGGCACAAAAGCCAAAAAGCTCACTTTGAAAAGGACGAGAAGAGAAAATGAGCGAGAAACAGTATTGTTTTACATAAAAAAACTGTCGCCCAACGGGGCAAGCAACACAACGAACCCTGCAGTCACCGTTGACAGTACGCGCATGATTTGTTGACAAACAACACAGCTTCGCCATCGAAGAAAAATCGAAACCAGCAGCACGCGATCGAAAATGAATCGTGGAAAAATTACGTTCGGTAAAATAAATCTCAAATCGTCTGCGCCAACATCGAGCACAAACGATAGCGCGGAAATTCCCTCAACATCTACAGGTAAGTGCAACACATTTCACAGCTTTTGCTTCCCCTTTTGTAACACCGGAATTGCGATTCCTTTCAGAAGCGACCGTGTCCGGGTTTGGTTCATTCGGGCGCAAGGACAACGCCCAAGATGAAGCCGTGGAGCGCATCTCGGCCGAGCTGGACAACAGCAAGCTGCAGGAAGTGATGGGCATATCCGGCTTCGGTCGCAAGCAGGCCAAACAGTTCGACATCAACGAAATGATACAGAAAGCGAAACAGAACGCACCGAAAGCGGCAGTGGATGAAAAAGCCATCATAGATCCGGATGATGAAAGAAAAGGCAAGGACGATGACGATGATGATGAGGAGGAGGAGGAGGACGAAATGATTGGTCCAGTACCAACCGCTGCCGGTGGAGGAGCTACCGACAGTCGACGTAAAAAAGCAGATAAAGAGGAAGACGATCCCGACGATGATGATGATGATGATGATGAGGAAGATGATGAGTTTGATGAGGACGCACCGATAAACAAGCTGCCCCACTCGCACGAGGTAGAGATGCGGCACGGCAGCAAGGCGGTCATCGCCCTTGCCAGCGACCCATCCGGCGTCCGTCTGGCTTCCGGTTCGATGGACTACAATCTTAACTTTTGGGACTTTTCCGGCATGGATAAGTCGATGAAAAGCTTCCGTTCGCTGCAGCCGTGCGAGAACCACCCGATCCGCAACCTGTCCTACTCCTTCTCGGGCGATATGATGCTGGTCGTGTCGGGCAGCTCGCAAGCGAAGGTGCTCGATCGGGACGGGTTCGAGAAGATGGAGTGCGTTAAGGGCGACCAGTACATTGCGGACATGTCGAAGACGAAGGGTCACATTGCCGGGCTGACCAGCGGCTGCTGGAGTCCGGTGCGGCGGGAGGAGTTCCTCACGAGCGGCATGGACTCGACGCTCCGCACGTGGGTGTTTGCCAAGACGAAGGAGCAGCGAGCGGTCATTAAAACGCGTGCCCAGGGCGGGCTGAAAACGATCCCCACCAGCTGTGCGTACAATCGCGATGGCACACTGATCGCGGCGGGGTGTAGCGACGGTTCGCTGCAAACCTGGGACACGCGCAAAATGTTCGTCCACACGACGCACTGCATCCGGGACGCGCACGCCAAGGGAGCGGACATCTCGTCCGTACTGTTTTCCTACTCCGGCTTCCAGCTCGCTTCCCGCTCGATGGACGAAACGCTGAAGCTGTGGGATATGCGTGCGTTTAAGAAGCCGCTGCACGTGTTCGGTGGGTTGTTCAGCCGGTACGATACGACCGACTGCTGCTACAGCCCGGACGATACGATGATACTGACCGGGGAGTCGCTACCGAAGGGTACGCAGCAGGCCAACCTGTACGTGTACGATACGAAAACGTTCGGGCTGGTGACAAAGCTGCCGATTACCGATTCGCACGTGATCCGCACGCTGTGGCATCCGAAGCTTAACCAGATCTTTGTCGGCTGTGGCAACGGCATCATACGGGGGCTGTACGACGAGAAGCGTAGCATGCGCGGCGCCAAGCTGTGCGTGGTGCGCACGCACCGCAGGAAGAAGGAGTCGGAAATTCAGGGCACGACACAGATCATTACCCCGCACGCGCTGCCCATGTTCCGGCAGGAGAAGACGCGCTCGGTGCGCAAGAAGCTGGAGAAGGATCGGCTCGATCCGGTCAAGTCGAAGCGGCCCGATCTGCCCATCACCAGCGGGCAGGGTGGGCGTGTGGCCAGCTCCGGCGGTACGCTGTCGTCGTACGTTATCCGCAACCTGGGGCTGAGCAAGCGGGTGGAGGATGATCAGGATCCGCGCGAAGCGATCCTGAAGTACGCAAAGGAGGCGGACGAAAACCCGTACTGGATTGCGCCCGCGTACGCCAAAACGCAACCGAAACCGATCTTCAACAGCGAAGATGAACCCGACGCGAAAAAGACGAAAACGGAGTAGAGATTTACCGCAAAATACATACATTCTGACATACATTAATCCTATATTTGAACAAGCAGTCGTAAGGGGGGTGGAGTTGTAGCGTTGCACAGGGTTAGAAAATGCCATCCTGCAGCCGGAAACAGTCCGACACGATCTTCCACTTGTCGCCCTGGGCGGTGATCATGAACGTTTGCTGGAACGGTTTGGTCGGGTTCTCCTGAAACCGCACCGTGCCCGACACTTGCATCACGAACGTTAGCTGTGACGAGACAGCATCATCGACGATCGGTTGCGCATCCAGCGTGGTAATGGTGTGCTCCGAGCGGGGCAACTCGTGGAAGTACTTCTGTATCTCATCCTTCCCTTTCGCCCCGTTGCCGTTCCACACGAGCAGGCCCGTGTCCATGTACAGTCGGGACATGTGCTAAAATGGAAAATAAATGGGACCTTTAAACAAGGGCCATGTAGAGGAAGAATTAAGGAGTTGTTTACCTGTCGCTTTTTGTCTACATGGTCGTAGTACAGCTTCACGAATGCTTCCGCCGTGGTGCAAACGGTGTCGATTTTCGTCCGCATGTCCTGCAAGGTATGAGAGAGGGAAGGGCGAGACGCTAAAGTAATTCAATTTCTTTGAGCTGCTTGCACTGCGTAAGGTTTACCTTATCAATTGAAGCAGAAGCCATGACGAAAGATGTGAAAATTCCAACCGAAACCAAGGAAAATTGAAGAAAAGTGAAACCGGCTTGCACGAGATTTGTATTGTTTACGGTTTGTTTTATTTGACGTTTGCACAGTGGGAGTTGAATCGGAACAACGGCTCTTCAGTTATTCCTCTTGCATATTTTTTATCATTTAAAAACAACCATTTAAGTGATTTTTTCATAAAAAATAAGGTATTTCGAAACATCCAACAAAAATATAAACATTAAAACATTACTTGTTTACACAGAGATTCGTTAACGTACCTACCGTTTGGCCGTTAGACACACCCAAGTGTTCGCTGCTTGGAATGCGTCTGTTAATCTGTCAAACAATTGCGAAGCAGGCGCGAATAGTTTGTTTACTTCGGAACATTCAAGAAATTTCAACACACTTTGTACGTTTTGTGCTTAATTTCGCCGCTTGAATCTTAAATACATTACCGTGCCTTTTTATTGCAAAGAAAAATGGACGTCTTGGCGACGTGCCGACTGTGCCTCGAACCGTATGCACCCGTAAACGGCAGTTTCTGCCTGAGCAACGACTCCTTTCAAGCGGCGGTACAGCGTGTATTCTCCTTCGAGGTGAGAACTGCACCGATATTTATTGTACCCAGTACCGGATCTCTTAATTATACTGCTTTGTTTGTCTGTAGCTTAAACCGGAACAAAACCTGCCCGAATATGCATGTGGCATGTGCTCGATCAAAGTTTGGGAGTTCTTCTCCTTCAGCAGGTTGGTAGAGGAGAACCAACAAAAACTGCTGGGTTTGGTGCAGGCGAATGCTGAAGAGTCCAACTCCCTAATGGAGGACAAAAAGAACGTTATCATTATTGTGGATGACACCGATAATGTTGCGGCTGCGAATAGCGAGCCCCCAAATGCTGCTATTGATGACGGGTCGCAGACCGAGGTCAGTGCTGGTGGTACTGGCAGGCCCAGGTTGGAAGATGGCACAACAGTGGAGAGAGTGGCTTCCAAAACAGTTGGGACGATTGATGGCATTGAGCTTGATGAGCATATCCTGCAAGAGCTGGAAAATGAAGACACCGAAAATACTAGACCGCGTGACGTCAACAAGAACTTGGAAAAGCCTCGTAAAGCTGCAAAAATACTATTTCGATCTATTTATATGAAAAACAAACGCAAATCTCTATCTTGCGGTCGGTGTAAGCAATCGTTTGCCAAAAAGAGTCAGCTAGCTAGCCACAGTTGCAGCTCGCCTCGCTCTAAAATACGATCCGTTGTGCAGCCGAACGGCGGCATGGCACAAAGTACCAGCGATCGGAAGCAGTGTAACACGGAACCTCATGAGCTAAGCGATGCAGAAGAAGCTTCGGACAATGATCTCCACGTTCTCGCACTGTGTAGAGCAATGCTCGATACTACTGACTCAAGCCTGAGATCGAATGAGGAAGAAGAAGCATCTAATCTGCCACCGGCCGATGGAGCGTCCTTCCCTTGCGATCAATGCGAACGTACCTTTCCCACGAAAAAGCAGCGCACCAAGCACCAGTACCATCACAAAACGACAGAATGTCCGATCTGTGGGAAAGAGATAAAGCGCAAGTACCTGAAATCACACATTGCCGCACACGAGGGCGCATTTCGCTGTGAGATTTGTATGACCAGCTACTCAAGGATGCATGAACTGCGCCGGCATAAGGCGGCGAAACATTTTATCCATGACACGTTTGCGTGTGCGGAGTGTAACCGCAGCTTTCCGAATGGGACGATGCTGATCGCACACCGACAGAAGATGCATCGAACAAAGTGCACGCTCTGCGATCAAATGATAGGAGTCGCAAAGATGAAGCAGCACATTGCTTGGCACGAAAGCACGGAACCCGAAGGAAGCAAAAAACGTCCAGAGACACAGGACGGTCGGTTCCGGTGTGACAAGTGCAAGCAAACGTTCAGCTCCAAAAAAACGCTGAGAGGGCACACCAAGAAGGCTATACCTTGCCAGTGTCCCATCTGCAAGAAAGTGTTAAATCCCCGAAAGGCAAAACAACATCTAGAGGCCCACAACGGTCCGTACCAGTGTGACAAGTGCGATAAATCGTTCGTCAATGAGCGAGGTTTAAGAAGGCACACCGCAAAGGCTTTACCGTGCAGGTGTCCCACCTGCAAGGAACTGCTGAGCCCTGGGAAGGCCAAAAAGCATCTGAATGCACACAAAGAGTCGTTGCGGTGTGAAAAGTGCGATAAAACGTTTGCCACCAAATCGAACTGGAAGAGACACAGGGAGAAGGTTTGCAAGAGGACAGAAGAAGCATCCAGAGATGCTACTTCACCAGAAAAGACAAAGGAACATACGGCTACAAGCGTGCCTCGGTTCCGGTGTAAGACGTGTGGCAAATCGTTTGCAAATGAGGTGCTTTTACAGAGGCACAGGGAACGTGGTACACCTTGCAAGTGTCCCATCTGCAAGTTATTGCTAAAACCCAACAGAGCAAAAGCCCATCTGGCATCACACAAACGTGCGTTCCGGTGTGACAAGTGTGGGAAAGCGTTCCACAACCGATACAACTGGCAGCAGCACGTTCAAAGAGATGTGCCCTGCAAGTCTCAATCCAAGGATTACGCGTTGAAGGTTAAAGTTGAAATGCAGGAAATATAACCTTTATCAATATTGTACTAAATTTTAAGTATGTTTGTACATGTTATGAAACATAAACTAGCCAAACTTTTTATAGAAACTGCTTTCAATGTTCTTTTATTGAAGATGACTATACAGGCGTCCCCCGAGTTACGACGATTCGCAGATACGACGATTTTGATTTTGACAGTGGAAAGCAATCATCTGCGCAGACATAATGCTGTGAAACATTACATCCGGTCCACATTTCCGTGCGCGTTGTGCAAGCGCAGCTTTCCCAATGCAAGTGCGCTGATCATACACCGGCAGAAGATGCACCGAATACAGAAGTGTTCGGGGTGCAATAAAATGGTAGCACCAGCTAAGATGAAGAACTATCTAGCTGCGCACGAAAGTGCGCACCGGTGCGACATGTGCGGTAGAACGTTTGCCTCTAAAAAAGGTTTGAAGAGGCACACCCAAAAAGCTATACCTTGCAGTTGCCCTATCTGCAAGCAAGAGCTAAATCCCGGGAAGGCAAAAAAACATCTGGATGCACACAAAGAGCCGGTGTTGCGGTGTGAAACGTGCGGTAAAACGTTTGCAGCCAATGAAAGGTTGAAACTGCACATCCAGAAAGCGGTACATTGGAAGAATATGGATGAAAATAAAGGACCTACTGGCAAGAAAGGGCTGACACTTGAAGCAACAACAACAGATGCACACGTGGGCTCGTTCCGGTGCAACACGTGCGGTAAAACGTTTAGCAAAGCGCAAGGTTTAAAGGCGCACACCGAAAACGCTACACCGTGCATGTGTCCCATCTGCAAGAAAGTGCTCCGCTCGAAAAAGGCTAAAGAACATATGGAAGCACACAATGGAGCGTTCCGGTGTGCGAAATGCGGTAAAACGTTCGCCAGCAAATGCAGCTGGGTGAACCATAGTCAACGAGTTAATGCTTGTAAACCTCAATTAAAGGTCTGCGCGAATAATGTAGGTGAGATTTTGCAATAAAAAAATATAATTTATCTGAAATGGTGTACAATTTCATGGAGATTACACATATTTTCTGAATGAGAAATAAAAAAAAAAGTTCAATCGATTTAACGGTTTTTGTGCAGTCCCCCACCGAAACGAAAATAAAAAGCGTTTGAAAATGCGTGCCCCACCGTACCTGTCAAAGCTGTCACTCGCAAGCGCGTTTACAGCCGCCTGCCCTGGTTGAGCGCTTGACAATCGACGCCATTTTCCGATTTGCCATTTTTATAAACAAAGTGCTTGTGGACGGATGCCGTGTCGCCGAGTCGTCGTGCGTGTTATTTCACCCTACTGACGACCATGTTCAACGCCGAAGTCTGGAAGCTGTGGGAAAGAAGCGGAAAAACCGAGTTGTAAATATCCCCCGTTTTTCTCCAAGCCCGCCCCGTAACGCTGTGCATCTGCTCGTGTGTCGGTGGAACCATTGCCACTGCAAAAAGATAGGCCCTCTCTCTCCGCATGTGTGTGTGTGTGTGTGTGCGCCATGTGAAAACGTCAAAGTGATGAAATTCGCTTGCCTCCTCCGGATGGTGCGGAATTTCTAAAACCGGCAAAATGAATGGCTTCCCCTCCACGGCCCCTTTGCAAAGGACTCAGGACAAGCGGAACGCTAAAATGCTCACGTCTCACCGACCGGGCGCGCTAGATAGCGGCTGGATGCGGTCCTTCCCTTCAGCATAATCGAACCACCCTACCCACCCACCAGTAGCCTCCCCGATTCGCTGCTTGTCTCTGCCCCCCTAAACCACTGCCCATTCACTAACACAGTGCGTATTACTATGTTCTCTTGGTGTTGTTTTGTTTATGTGACCGTTCCTGTGCTCCCGGGGGACGGCGCCATCCATCCAGCTTGAAACACTGCAAGGGACTTCTGAAGGACGAACAGCAGAGTCCACTGTTTAGTAAGGGCGAGCGCAAGAATGGCATCTCCCGAGCAATCTACGAGCTCGTCTCGCGGGGCATCCACGGGCAGGTGAAGAAGGAGAGCGTGCTGCAGATGCTCGGAGAGCTGGTGGTAAGTAACACGCGACCGGCCCTACACTGTAGCCTTGATTCACACAGCTGCTTTCCACTTCCAGAGCCTACATAGTGACGTGCCCTCGATACTGTTGGACGTGTTCGGGATATTCGATGCGGAAACGGCAACCGCGGGCTCGGGCGATGGTGCACCGCCGAGCGAGGAGCGGACCAACTTTTGCTACATCGCCAAGGAATCGGAACGGTTCGTGTCGGAGAAGCTGCTCAAGGAGCGGCTCGAGATCGACACGCTGCAGGATGTGGGCACAATCAAGAATCGTAGCTTTTACACACGGTTTATCAAAGTGAAAACGAAGCTCTAGTAAGTCGATTACGCGTCCAAACCCCATCCCGTAGGCTGTAATTTGTGTAATGTCTTGGTTTTTTTTCCGGTTTTCCAGTTACAAACAGCGCCGGTTTAATCTGTTTCGCGAGGAAAGCGAAGGTTACGCCAAGCTGATGACGGAGCTGAACCAGGAGTTCAATCAGGAAACGATGACGGTACAGAACGTGCTGGAAATTATCAAATCCCTCATCGGCTGCTTCAATCTCGATCCGAACCGCGTGCTCGACATCATACTGGAGTCGTTCGAGGCGCGGCCCGAGCAGGATCGCATCTTTATTCCACTGCTGCAGGCGTACATCAACGACGGTAACATCATCTGCGAGGTGCTCGGGTACAAGTATCGGTACTTTGCGGACGCGCAGACGCCGGGGTCGCTGTTTAAGGTCACCGCACTGCTGCTCCAGCACGGCGTCATCAAGCTGGACGATATTTACGCGTGGGTAGGTCATCGGTTGTTTGCTTGCAAAATGGTTCCTCCCGTGCTGATCGTTTTCTTTTTCTGCCAGTTAAATCCACCGGACAAATCGATCGTGGCGGACTGGGAGGCGGAAATCGCGCAGGCGAAGGAGTACGTGCGCAAGCTGAACGTTATCCTCACGAACAAGGACAAGGAGCCGGAGCAGGAGCCCGAGTTCGAGACGGCGCCGGAAAAGTACGCCCTCAACCAGAAGTGGGGCCTGTGCGAGGCGCTGCTTACGATCGGCGACTGGAACACGGCCCAGCAGCTGATCCGCAAGCTGCCGGACCAGTCGGTCATGGTGCACGAGCCGATCGCGCGGGCCCTCTGCCGGCTGCTGCACATGATCATCGAGCCGGTGTACCGGCTCAAGTGTGCGCTGCCGGCTAACATCAAGGGGCGCGCCATCTCGATGTACGGTGTGCTGAACAAACTGGCCCCACCGCCGGTCACCTCGCTGACCAAGCTGCGGCTGCACGCATTCCCGATGTTTGTCGCGCTCGGCCCTTCGCTGCACTACGATTCCGTGCTGCTGTACAAACTGTTGCGCCTGATGCGCGTCATACTGACCGACATGAATGTGGACCCGCTGAATCCACCCAGCCCGGGAGCGGGGAGTACGCTGACGGAGCACGAGCAGCTGTACTACGACATCCTGTCACTGTTGGACGCGGCCGTGCTGCCCTCGCTCGCGTACATGGACTGCAACTGCTGCGTGGCGGAGGAGATTTGGTCGATCGTGAAGCTGTACCCGTACCAGTATCGGTACAGCTTGTACGCGCGCTGGAAGAACGATACGTTTCAGCTGCAGCCGCAGCTGATACACCGGCGCGGCACGGCGCAGAAGCAGATCAAAGCGCTGATGAAGCGGGTCAGCAAGGAGAACAGCAAACCGGTGGGCAGGCTGATCGGCAAGCTGAGCCACTGTTCGCCGGGCTTTCTGTTTGAATATGTAAGTGGGGGTTGATGGGGCTTTTGCTCCCTTCCTCTAACATCTGCTAACGTTCTCCGTCTCTGTCTCGTAGATTCTGCTGCAAATACAGATCTATGACAATCTGATTGCGCCGGTGGTGGATTCGCTCAAGTATCTCACCTCCCTATCGTACGACGTGCTCGGGTACTGTCTGATCGAGGCGCTCGAGCAGGTCGACCGGAATCCGATGCAGAACGATGGCACCAGCATCTCGCTGTGGCTGCAAAGCTTGGCCAACTTTTGCGGTGCGATCTACAAAAAGTACAACATCGAGCTGAGCGGGCTGCTGCAGTACGTGGCGAACCAGCTCAAGTCCCACAAAAGTCTGGACCTGCTCATCCTGAAGGAGGTGGTACAGAAGATGGCCGGCATTGAGGCGGCGGAAGAGATGACGAACGAGCAGCTGCAGGCCATGTGCGGCGGGGAGCTGTTGCGCGGCGAGGCCGGCTACTTTAGCCAGGTGCGCAACACGAAAAAGTCATCCCAGCGGCTGAAGGAGGCGCTGGCCAGCAACGATCTGGCGGTGGCGCTGTGTTTGCTGATTGCGCAGCAAAAGCACTGCGTGATTTACCGCGAGACGGCGCAGAGCCATCTGAAGCTGGTGGGCAAGCTGTACGACCAGTGCCAGGACACGCTGGTACAGTTTGGGACGTTTCTCGGGTCGACCTACTCGGTGGAGGAGTACGTGGAGCGGTTACCGACCATACACAACATGCTGCAGAAGTACCACATACACTCGGATGTGGCGTTTTTCCTCGCGCGTCCCATGTTTTCGCACGCAATCAATGTAAGGATGGGCGGTGGTGTGTCACCACCATCACGTTGCTTCAAATCGTTATGAAAATTTCGCTTTGTTCCTCTCTCTTTGTAGCAAAAGTACGACCAGCTGCGTAAGGCGGAACCGAACGGGAAGAAGCTTTCCACCTCGCAAAAGATGGCCAAATACCTCGAGGCAACGGCCCACGTGATGAATCCGGTAATCGAATCGGTGCGGCCGCTGCATCCGCCCAAAATTTGGGAAGACATCAGTCCCCAGTTCCTGGTCAGCTTCTGGTCGCTGTCGATGTACGATCTGCAGGTACCGATGGAGAGCTATCAGCGGGAAATTAGCAAGCTAAAGCAACTCTCCATGGCGGTGATGGAGTCGAAGGAGCAGAACGCTTCGAAGAACAAGAAGGAGCAGGAACGTTACGTGGCGCTGATGGACAAGCTGCAGGACGAGCGGAAGAAGCAGCAGGAGCACGTGGACAAGATCATGCACCGGCTGACGAACGAGAAGGACTACTGGTTCCTGTCGCGATCGGCCAAATCGGCCAAAAACGAAACCATCACACAGTTCCTGCAGCTGTGTCTGTTTCCGCGCTGCACGTTCACCGCGCTGGATGCGATCTACTGTGCGAAGTTTGTGCACACCATCCACAATCTGAAGACGGCCAACTTCTCCACGCTGCTCTGTTACGATCGGGTATGTGTGTTTGCTTGTGGAAGGTGAAGCTGTAGAAACACTGAATGGGTTATTCTTTTCCATTTTAATGTCTCTTTTCACACAGATATTCTGCGATATAACCTACTCCGTCACGTCCTGCACCGAGAACGAGGCCACCCGGTACGGACGGTTCCTGTGCGCGATGCTCGAGACGGTGATGCGCTGGCACTCGGACGAGGCGACGTTCAACAAGGAGTGCGCCAACTATCCCGGCTTCGTGACCAAGTTCCGTGTCAGCAATCAGTACTCGGAAGCGATCGATCACGTGAACTACGAGAACTATCGGCACGTGTGCCACAAGTGGCACTACAAGATCACGAAGGCGATGGTGTTCTGTCTGGACTCGAAGGACTACATGCAGATCCGCAACTCGCTCATCATACTGATGCGCATACTGCCCCACTTCCCCGTGCTGACCAAGCTGTCCCAGATCCTGGAGAAGAAGGTGGAGAAGGTACGCGAGGAGGAGAAGAACCAGCGGCAGGATCTGTTCGTACTGGCATCGAGCTACATCGGGCAGCTGAAGGCAAAGGCGAGCCAGATGATGCTGGAATCCGATTTCCATCAGGTGCCGGAGAAGACGTTTAAATCGGCAGCGGCCACGACAGCGACAGCAACGGTCGCGAGCGATCAGCAGCAGCAGCAGCAGGGAGCGAAGGCGTCAGTTAATGGTAGTGATGTGAAAGGTAGGCAATTTTTTTTTTTTGTTGAGAGCGAGTTATTGGGCTAAGAATCGGGTAATTAATCAATTTTTTTTCTTTCTAGCAGGACAAAGTACAAGGCAAACCAGTGGAACAGGAGGCGGCGGAGGAGGAGGAGGAGGAGGCACGAGCAATTCAGGATCATCGATCGGGAACGGTACCACGGGTGGAAATTCGGTCTCATCCTCATCGTCCGGCTCGGTGGGCGCAAACGCGAACGGTAGCCTCGGTGCGGGAAGCGAGCGCGGAGCAGACGCGATAAAGAAGGAACCATCATCATCGTCCGGTTCGCGCGACACTGCCAGCTCCTCGTCAACGAACCGGGAATCGTCCGTTTCGACGTCGCGCGAAAAATCCTCCAAAGAGATCAAGCGCGAGGAGCGTGCGCGGGAGAAAGAACGGGAGCGGGAGGAAGCGGCAGCTGCCGCCGCCGCACTCGCATCGGATCGTAAGCGAGAGAAGGAAAAGCGGCGCGATAAGCGAGGTAAGAAGAGTGAGAATGTGAGAGAGTGTGAGAGAGTGTGAGAAAATGTGAAAGAGTAATAGAGTGAGAGAGTTTGTGAGTGAGAGAGTGAGAGAATGCGAGAATGAGAGTGAGAGAATAAGATAGAGAATGAGAGAGAGCGTGAGAGATTGAGAATGAGA
>AXCO02010096.1:0-11553 GCA_000473525.2 Anopheles melas
TTAGCCACCGAGCCGAGTGCGAAGAGGCGCATCCGTCCATTCGTTCCATTGCCCGATGTCCTGGAAGCTCTCCAGCTATTGCGGTAGGTGAAGGTCAATTGCGAGAGAGAGAGAGAGAGAGAGAGAGAGAGAGAGAGAGAGAGAGAGCAGATTTTGGATGTTCTTTTTTTCTAGCTCGAGGTGACTT
The DNA here is from genome assembly GCA_000473525.2 of Anopheles melas. Classification (NCBI taxonomy): domain Eukaryota; kingdom Metazoa; phylum Arthropoda; class Insecta; order Diptera; family Culicidae; genus Anopheles; species Anopheles melas. Next base: position 188 of record AXCO02010096.1, read on the forward strand.
CTTGCCATCTTCGATTGCACGACTCAACGAGAGAGAGAGAGATGGACGGAGAGTGAAACAATTGCTCGTCCATCATCGTTTGTTTATTTTATCAATGTTGTTCGCGTACTGGAGTGTTCGAGCCGGAGGCGGCAAGCACCGCCACGGTTCCATCGGGAGTGGAGAACCTCTTAGAATCTAGAAATATACCAAATTAAAGCTTCCCACTCGAAAAGTTCATCCGTACTTTGTGTGTGTGTGTGTGTGTGTCAAGTGGCAATGTTTATTTTTTTCCGACGAATTTCCTTGCGTGTCGTTTTGACTTCCTGGAAACTTCTGGAGAAAGACACGGCTCATCAATTTCTTGCCTCACATGCCAAAAACCATGCCATGCCATCGGACTTGTTTGCTGGAAAGATTGACAGGAGCAACGAGGCTTTCGAATGTTTCGACTCCCAACTCTCACAACCCATTTGCCACAAAGACATTAAGCTGTACTCCTTTGGGACCTTCTGTTCCTTCTCTAGGCATTGGCGTGGATTTAATGGTAGGTGAACTGAGCGACCGCCCGGAGGCCTCGTGGATAGATAGTACAGCATATACTGAACGTTGGCAAAGCAGTTCCAAATATCCGTAATCCATCACCGAGTTGCAGAGGGGTAGTCGAAACAACAACAAAGAAAAACGAAAAACGCCACCAAAATTTTCTTACGTCCGGGCAGCACCTACTGCCTGTGCCACTGTGTCTCACATTTATTCCCATCCTTGCTCGAGGGGGCTGTTCACCCGAAATGCGCAGTGGTTGCTAAGAAGAACTTAGTTACTAAGCTGCAAACTGTTTTTTGCTATCTGTCTGTGTGTGTGTGTGTGACTTGACTCTTCTGTAAAGCTATTGCTACTGCCGAGCTAGTGCGACGTCGTCGTCGTCGTCATCATCATCATCATCGTTGATATCAGTGCGTGCGATGCAGTCAGCGGGAGGCCTTACCAGGCGTAGCTGGCACCGAGACCGGCGAACTGGACCACGGATCCACCGTGCACGGCGGCTACAGGAGCGGCCAGCGGAGTCCTGCAAACAACCGGGGATGAGTTAGAGTAAAGGCCCTTTTTTTGTTCCCGTGCCCCTACGAAACTTACTTGTAGGCCAGCGGGGCAGCGTAGGCAGCGGGGTAGGCGGCCTTAACGATCGGGGCGTGGGCAGCGTAGTGGACGGCCGGAGCGGCGTAGTGAGCGGCAGCCGGGTAGTGGACGGCGGGGGCAGCGTAGTGAGCGGCAGCCGGGTAGTGGACGGCCGGGGCAGCATAATGGGCAGCTGTGAGGCGGGACAACGATTAGAACGATAAGTGTTAGGTGACGAGTGGAGAGACCACGGAGTGAAAGCTGACGTCACCGGTCCATCTTTGCTTACCGTAGGCGGGAGCGGCGTACTTAACGGCAGGGGCGGCGTACGCGTATCCGTCGTTGCTCAGGCGCGAGCTGTGCACGCGCACCGACGAGTGCGCCGAGTCGACGGCCTTCGAGTACTGGGACAGCACGTTCTGGCCGTACAGGCCCTTGACGGTGTGCTCGTGCGACGAGCCGACCGAGTGGAAGTCGGCGCTCGGCGCGGCAATCGAGTAGGCGGCCGGTCCACCGGCACTGACGGCGGCCACGAGCGCAGCAAGGATGACAAACTGCCAGCAGGAGAGACAATGGAATAGAGCAAGATGGGTCAGAAACACTATCACACACAGACACACACAAACACGCAACCATACACACTCCCAAGGACAAAATGTCAGAGTTTTGGAGAATCTTTGGAGAATTTTGGAAAGTTTTGGAGAATTTTGGAGAATTTTGGAGAATTTTGGAGAATTTTGGAGAATTTTGGAGAACACTGGGACTCCTCTCAGAGTGTCTTAGGGAGTTACGCAGACGGGACACCACTGTTCAGGAGCTTTTTGGAGCGTTCCTGCCCTTAGATCCCGCTGGCTGGCACGGGACCAACTTACCTTGAAGGCCATTTTGCAGTTGGTTGGTTTGATTGGGCGAGTTGATTGAAGGGCTTTGCACACACTCGTTTGCAGAACGGAGCTGATGAACTGATGCTGCCAAACCCGTCGGCCGGGCGCTTTTATACGGTTGGACCCGCCAGATCTGCGGCTCGGCAAAATCTGTCTTCGCAGAATCCCCTCCCCCTCCCAGCTGTGCCCCTCTTTCGCTCGGTCGGGTTATCAGCCTCCCAGAATGAAAGGGGAGTTCGCGCAAGAACTTATCTAAGCGCTGCGTACTCGCACGCGTACGTTCACTTTTCGCACATTACGGGACCGAGGGGCCGGGGGTTTTGGGTGTCGCCCGAAACCCAGGTTATCAGATCACCCACCCCGGGTGTGTGTATGGGGAGGGATGTGACGGGGTGACCCAACGCCTCTACGCAATACGCACACGCAGCAACGCGCCTCTAGGGCGTGCCTGCTGCCTTTGCTGCTGCTGCTGCTGCTGCTGGAGGTCAACGTGCGCGTGGCTAGAACCGGCTTTCGGCAGCACTGCACAATGCACCACACACACACGCGCGCGTGCGCGCACTCGAACTGGTGCATATGCACCGCACGTGAGTACTTTCGCTTTTCTATCGGCGCCCGACCGCACGTTTGTTAGAGGATGTTGGTCCAACACAGCAGCAGCAGCAGCAACAACAGCAACAGAGTGAAGAAAAAATAAACGAAATCCCGTCAAGACTGGCTGGCTGGCTCGGGGTGGCAAATCATAACCGACGCCCTTCCCATTCCCCTTGAGTGTGAGCGCTGCTTTGGTGGTGGTACGGCCGCACCTTCGCCGCTTTGGCCGATCGCTGTCGATCTGGGGTAAAAAGGCCGGCGCGAACCGGGTCCCACAATGTAGGTCGTACCGTGCCTGGGTTCGCAGCTGGCGAAACCAATTTTTCCACGATGGGGATGAGCAGCGGCAAATCCGTTCGCTTCAAAAGGTCGCTGATGATCGTTTTCCGAGTAACGCCTGAGAGCGAAAGGAAGTTAATCGAAGACGAAAGCTAAACCGAGGTTTTGTACATTAGCTCTATGCAGTGGACCACTGTTTTAGAATCTATGTGACGAGAATATCGGACAACGATACAACGAAAACAAATCATTAGCAAGTTTGTTAAGGCGATTATTTAGAAGCAATTTCCTACGGCATAATAGCAATAACAAACAATTCGGCTATTTCTGTGCGTGCGAAATGTTCTGTGGTCTTTTGCAAACTAGTTGATTTGGCCCGGTTACAGGGATACGCAAGATAATTTCGGAGGCATTCAATAACTTTAGGATGCGTGCAAAGGGATTCAAGATGACCTTTTACTCCAAGGGGCACACTAAGAGAAACTGATTCAGTGACCATGTTGATCCCATGGAATTTTATCCGTCCAAGCAAGGATTTACTATCCGTCAGCGTGGTTCTTAATAAGTCCCAAAAGCCTGTAAAACCCGTCAAGAAGAAGGTTATTTGTTGCAGTAACTTTTCTGTAGAAATGTTGCCACAATATTTTCATACATGCGGATCTACAGTGGCGGCCCCCTAAATTAGGACACCTATATTCTGACATTGAGGCACCCGTAGTCCTCTTTTGGGGAAAACTTTCTTCACGCATCGTAGATGACATTCTTTGTTTCAGCCAAAAAATTAGATCATATATAAGGAAACAATCTCGAAAACCAAAACATGCAAAAGCGTTTATCTACTGAGTTCTGGCTGTAGTTTGTATCGTTCTTCTCCTTACCTTTCAAAACACGCCAAACTAAGTCGGCGTTGCGAACCGATGTGGTTGCCATTCTATTGATGTAAACTAAAATAAAATTAAGTCAAACAACCGCCGGGAAGTAACGCTGATCAGTCTTTTCTATATTTGTATTATACAGATAAAAACTGAAACGATATGAAACTGATGAACGAAAAATACATCATTTTGTGGATTGTATCAACATAATTCTGATTGTGTCAACATAATTCATAATAGTTCATAACATGGATACAAAACTACGATTGTTTAGCTGTAGTTTTTTTTCTTATAGAACTACTTTGAAAAGAAATTGTTTCTCTCAAATCCGTTGCCTTTTGGCCTTATTTTCCATTATTGGTACATAAAACAGACATGTTTCTCTAGTATTTCCAGTCTTGGAATCAAAGTTCTTTCGAGGAAAAAACCCAGAATTCTTATAAGCCACTCGTATTGCCGGATTCGGATGCAATCGGAATTTGCATATCCTGCTGTGAGTGCAAAGTTGATTTGAAATCAAACACACTTTTTCTACGTGTGGGTAAACTACAATTGTTACGTAGCGCTACATTCAACCATATCCTCTACATCTATGTAGCACATTTCGGAATCACATTTGCCAATAATCATCGCTTTTCATAGGAAACAAGATTCAAAGCTCTTCAAAATAAGTGTAGATTTGTTATGTTTAATGGGGCAAAAAAAATTGGACTGTTCAAAGTGAAAATGACAAAATTGGACTGTTCAAAGTGAAAAATACTTTAATTTCTCTCTTGCAAAAGCAAAAGTCTTATTGAGAAAGTAAACCCAATCGGATAAGGGAAACTGAGTGCAAAGCACAATGGGCTACACGAAACCATGTTCTGTCAACCAACCTTCGGCGTTCTAGCAAACATTGACTCACGGCAGCGCTTGCCGTTTGTGTGTGGGCTTGTTTTTAGATTAAAGCATCAACACTGCTCAGTGAACCACCCAGCAAAGGGCAGTTTGGTGAGTCTTCATTTGCATTCGAGCAAAAAAAAAATACTTCCAAACGCAACACGTTCCTGTGTGACTTCTGATGTGTGCGAAACGCACACGACGAGCAGCGGAAATAATTTATGAATGCTCCAGCTCCTCGATGCGCATATTTTTCCGCATCCTCCCCATGGAAAAAACCCCCACTCAATAACCTCAGTAAATCCCACTGTGCGTGCGGTACATGTTTGCATATCACAATCAAACGAGACGTCTTCCGTTTTTTTTTTCTCTGTTTTCTTCCCGTGCGCCCGCCCACACATATCGCTCGCATATATCATGCTTATGATACTTTCACTTTTAAATACCTTTTCAGCTCCTGCGAGCAAAACGCTAGCGTATCAACAGAAAAAAAGGGCCCCTTCAAAAACCTCCAAATTGCCCTGCCTGTTTTGTACCACGGGAGCATCCCGGTCGCGCATTTGCTTACACATTGAGGTGACAGGCATTTGCCACCCATTTGCCAGCAATAAATCACACACACTTAAATCCCGGGCGCTATAAATATTAAAATCGCCACACCACTACATTCCGCAGCGGGCGCGTAATCGATGCGCGGACCGCGAAAGCGGGGGAAAGTGGCCGCCTCGTGTGGCGTGGCGTGTAGCGACAACAACAACAACAACAACAAACCCCCCGACATCCTCGTCAAAGCATCGTGACATGAGCGAGGGAGCGAGCCTAGGATCAGTATCAGCAGGCCGACGACAGGGGCAAACCGATATGCAAAAGTGAACGCAAAACAAATGGCAGCAAAAAAGGGAAGATTCTCTTTTTGATTGAGTCCCTGGATAAACCCTAACACCGCGACAGAGAAAGAGTGAAGGACGAGTTGTGAAAAACAGCCACCCAACCAGCCCCGCAAAAAAAAGTTTCGATTTGGGGTTTGATTTTTTCGATCGCATTGCATTGGGGGTAAATATGCATGCACAAACGATCGGGCTCGAAGGATTCTCTAGATTGGGGTTGGGGAGTCTGCGAATGGAAATGCTAAAACCGGCATGCCGTGATTCGGATACTTTGATGCGCTATTCCAGACCGAAACATTCACGGAAAGCAATCGTTGTCTGGTGGTGTTTGTTGAAGGTTTTTTTTTCTTTCTTTTTGTTTGCTTCTCGCTCAACCATCTGCGAAACCCTAAGCCCTTTTGTTGCACAGCCCGGCAACGGATCCGGCGTAGCAAATGGAGCATCTGGTAGAAATCGAACAACTGCCATCGTTAGGAATTATCGGCCCGAAACTAGCAACATAGCAACTACATTCCAAAATACATTGCGATGAATAATAAATGTTGCTTTGTCGGTTCCATGCAAAGTCCAGCAGCATTATGACCTTTTTTTTTGCTGTCACTTCACCGTCCCGGGAAGAAATATTGGGGAGAATCTGAGGAGCGCTGTATCGCGACAAGTGGATCTCGAAATGTGCTTAATGACCGTGGGTCTCACACCCACACCCAGTCCAATTGTGTGCGCCGCAAAGCACGTCCATAATGGCGCGAAATCATTAAATGTCAAACGCTCTGTTAGCACTCTGAGTTGTTTTTTCATTCTTTCATATATATATATATATATATATATATATATATATATATATATATATATATATATATATATATATATATATATATATATATATATATAAATATGTATATAAATATATATAAATATATATATTTATATACATATTTATATATTTATATATATATATATGTTGTCACTGTAGCGCTTTGCTGCCTTCGCTAAAGCTCATTTCGTGTCGTTGCCTTGGTTGGACGGGGAGGCGGAGGATTTGTTTGCCTTTGCCAGCGCGCACTGTTCTTGGGGTTTGGGATAATCGAATTCTTGCTTTAGCCCTGCTTTGCGGATTAGTACATTGATCCCCGTTGTTGTTTGTCGTCCAATTTTGCATCCTTGGGGGACGTTACGCAAGTAGCTGAGCGATTTGTCGGCTACGATTCAGTGGAGTTTTATTTAACTATTTGACCTTACTGATTTTGTTTGTTTGACCTTGCCGTTGTGATGCAGCTGCAGGCAATTTATTTCATTTAATTCCATTTGCGCTTACTTATACTGCATTACTCAGTCAGTGCATTGTGCTCTTTATTATTTATTGGTGTCTCAGTTTATTTTCTATCAAACTTTGTTTTATATTTATCTGCACATCTGTGTTATCTTGCAAGTTACGGATCCAATTCTTTGAGTTTATCACACTGATATATCAATTGTCATTCAAAATGATGTTTAATTTGACTCACCTGAAGTATTATGTTATTATCTTTTGGAAAAAAACGTATTGCAGCATATGGAATACTGAAAATTGGTTGTAACTGTTGAAACATTATTCATCAAGCAAATCCAAAATATCCAACAGGTATATTCCACACTTTAGATTTTTTTTTCATATTTTTCCAGAATTCTAAAGCATTCAAAATGTCTTCTTGCTTCTATTCTATTGGTAAATATATTGTATTAGGTCCTCCAAAGCCACTCAGTCAATGTCAGTCGTCTAAGGATTAAAGTTGGCTGGACAAGTTCTTTTGTTTTTATAGTCTCCTGGCAATGAGCTCTGTAGTGATGCGAAAAATGAAGTTTTCGTCGAAATCGATTCCGGCTATGGATTTGGCTCCGGAATCAGAGCCGGTTTCGGAATCGGAATCGGTTTCGGCATCTCTATCAGAATAGGCGTTTGTATCCAATGATACTACATATTGATAGCCGCAAAGAAACCAAATTCACCTTTAAACGTTCCATTCTGATGGAGATTCCCGGAATGATTTCGCTTCCGAAACTTATTATTTCAATTCAAGAACTGATTCTCATTCCAGAGTTAATTCCAATGCTGGAGTCAATTCCGATTCCGTTTCCCGGAGCAAATTGCGATTCCCAACTTGATTCCGATACGGGATCAAATTCAGGAGCCGATTCTGATTCCCACGCCAATTCCTATTCTGACATCGATTCGGAGTCTATTCTGAAATCGGTTCCGGAGTCAACTCCGATAGGCTCTGGAATCGGCTTTGGAATTGGAATCGATTTCAGCAACTCCAGAATTGACTCCAAACACGGAATCGGAATCGGGTAAGTCTGATTTCGAGCTCCCACTACTAAAGCTCTGAATTACCCAACTACTTTGAATGTGCAGAGAAAAAAATGTATAAAATGGAATCTAAATCCTCAATACAAGCATTGTAAGCATCGCTATTGGAATCTCTTGAAAGCTGGAAACGAATGGTTTTTCGGTGACTATTCTTAATACTCCAAATTCAGGATTCAGACTCTCGCTGTGTCAGTACTTAGCCTCTAAAACTAACGAAAACGATGCTTGGCAGTGTCTGTTCGCCTCCACGCTTATTCCACTCGCAGGTTTATGATTACGAGGCAATTATCCGACCCGCACAATTATGCGTGCGTCAAATGAAGGGAGGTCGGGCGTAGTCGTAGCCGGTAGCAAACAGAGGAAAAGAAGAAGTAAAAAAAAAGCCACCACCAACCAGCAACCAACAGGGCAACCGCAAAAACGCTGCCCCCGATAAGGGGCAACGTTAATGAGATAATTATGGTGTGTGCGCATTTACCCACATCCTCGCCCTTGCCAGGGCAGGTGGTACATCGGACACCGAATCTTTGTCAGCTTGTTACCACGTCCTTTCAGCTAATAAATAAGTAAACTGAGTCCGAAGGAAATCATTTTTATCGACCTGTTACGCCGCTTGGTAGGGCTTTGATTGTGTCCAACCATTAGCAAACAATGAAATGCAGTATAATGCCAGTTTCCGCAGCTTCCCAGGAAAATCCTATCGACATCACACACTCTACGACCTCAAAATGCTTCAAACACAATTAATCAAATGCCCACCATTTGTTTAGTCGTGCTCAATTACGCACTCAAATTATGCATGTAGTCTTTGATTGTTCCGTGTACACAAAAGCACAACATACTTCAATCGATCGTCGGATGAGGCTGATGTTTGCGCCGCGGCCCAATTGAATCCTGCCCTGCACAATGCACCCACTAATTCGATTGAATGTTTAGCTAATTTATCGTTCGCTAAAAGGGTGTACACTCTCTCGGCGAACGGGCCGCTTAACTGCTCGAGGACGCGGGCTGTTCACCCACAAACGATCGGTTGGGTAGGTCAAGCGAACCGGGGCCCTTCTTTTGCCTGCCCTTTTTAAGACGCTCCGTACCACACCCGCTTCAGCAATGCGCCGACCGCGCTGTGGGCACACAATTATGCAATCTCCGGGGGCAATGCGAATTCGTTACCACCTGCAAAAGCTGTTTCCACCGCCGGTCGTCCCTATTTCACTGACGCCACGCGTCAACTTTACTATTCCATTCACACGAAAACGACACGCACACACACACACATACACACCGAATGCATTACCATTCGTCATGCTGCCGCCTACAGGGCCTACGGTGCTGCATTTACCTGGCCAGATTTTTGCATCCCGTTCACCCGTATCTGCCCCGTGGTGTGTTTGTGGAGGGGATGTGGCGAGGAGGGAGTGCTGCATTATTCATCAGGGCACGCGAGACCTGCGCCGCCAGCTAGGGCGAACGGAAACTGGTGCAATGGATGCAAAAACGCATCGGCGCGGTGCTGTGGTGGTGTGGTTGGCATTTTTATTTGACATTGCTCTTGCTGTGCATAATCGGGCCCCAGCACAGTGCACAGTGTGTGCAGTGTGTTTCTGTTGTGGATTTCGTTTCCTCCCCTTGGAAGATTAGCTAAATTAGGACGATTGTTGTGGTTATAGAAAGAGCCTTTATATATTTGAAGTGCTTGCTATTAAAATGTGTATGAAGTTGGCCGCGCTGCACAGTTTTGCTTGATTCCACAGTTGACTTTCATTGTATCTCTTTCTTCTTTGGAAGCAAATAATTAAAACAGATGCTCTCATTTTGATACAATATGATTGAAAAAAAAAGGTATCAATTTGGGTTAAATAAATTAAATAATATTCGCAGCCGTTAGCCACAAAGAAGCTGCAAAAGAAATGTATATGTTCTTCTGATACACTTGTTCAATGTTAACCGAACGTCAACTTGATTTCACATTTCTTTATTTGTGGTTCTGATATCGTTTAATGCCCTATCGACCATTGGGGAAGGTTTTTGAGAAAAAGGATGAATGATATTGGTAAATAAATTCCCTAAGCTTTATGACCTTTAAAGGGTTATCCATGAGTTCTCATAGCTGTGGGACACTTTACTCTTTCTTCCCTGGAATGAACTTTTTGTAATGGGAATTTGACTCCATAGCATCTTTGCTGGACAAATCCAATAGGTATTTCTAAGCAGCCTGTCCGAAAAGGGAGCCATAGAATCCAATTTCCAACATACGAAGTTCACTTCCCTTATGAAGTTCTGTTCAGAAAGAGTCAAGGAAGTGTCCCACAGCTATAAGAACACCTGGAAAACCCTGTATACTAGGTTCTGGAGCCAAACATTTCATATAAATTATGACGAAAAAAGACTCCCCAGCATGACGAATGGAGTCACTCGAACGGATGAAACATTTGTAATCGAGGGTCCACTGTACAGCGCATTATTTCCAATATTTTGGAATCGCTTCTTCTTCTTCATTTGGCACAACAATCATTGTCGGTCGAAGGCCTGCTTTTGCATCACTTATGGGGCTAGGTTTTCAGTGGACTTACTGATTTACACATAGCAGGATAGTCAGTCCTACACGTATGGGGGCACAATCAATTTGGGGCTTGAACCGATGACGGGCATGTTGTTGCGGTACGAGTTGACGACTGTACCACGAGCCCGGCCCTAATCGCTTAATACAGATCCAGATTGATACAGATTGGAATCGTTTTATACAGATTAAACTAAGAACTGAAATGATGTTTTATTTAATGGAATAAGAGACGTTAATGGTAACAGTTCAACTAGATCAAAAAGGCATGGCACCATGTAATAAAAAATAGATTCGGTCAAATTGCTCACAAATCTATGTTGTGTTCAAAATATAATATAAGTACAATAGAAAGAGCTTAAAAATAACCCACGTTACAGGAGCTGCTCTATGAAGTAATCAAACACAGGCTAACACACCACCACACACAGTTAAAGCAAACCATTATTACCTCAATAATATCCTCACAATAACAGCAAACGCTCCCAAAGAAGCTTTTATCGCTAGCAGCGGTGGATATGAACAACACACACCCCCCCCACGCGCGCTCTAGAGGAGATTACGTTGCACATCCTGCGGCGTGTGAACCCAAACACAAGGCACAGCACCATCGCAAAGCGTCGCCAGCTGAAGCGCTACTTTACTATCACGTTCCACAACACGTGACACTTTCTCCCCGCGCCAAGCACCGGAACGGGCCGAGCTGGGTAAACTGGGTGCAAGGCAGTGAAAGCCGTTCCGTTTTGTTTACATCAATTATTCATTGATTGAGTTTTTTTTCTCTCTATCTCTCTCTCTCTCTCTCTCTCTCTCTTTCGTCTCCATTCCAAACTCTCGCCTTTCTCGCTTAGTCAATAAAATTGATCGATTAAATTGTGGCACAATGCGTATTGGTACGGTATACGGTCACCGGTTCGTGTGACAGTACAGGCAAACGCAACGAAAAAAAACCAGATACCTCCCCGT
>KI921822.1:4635-15756 GCA_000473525.2 Anopheles melas
GACGTTTCGCTGAGACAGTCACTAATTGGGACCTGGGCAAATGTAGATCATGGTGAGAAGAATTGGGCAAGAACTGTAAGGGCTTTTAGCAAGTGATGTCGTTTGAACTAATTGCGTAAGATCTCTCATCAAGTGCGTTAAGCAGCAAGTGTACTAAGAGATCAAATGTTATTGAATTGTTTTGTGAATGTAGCACATTTTGTGATTCAATTTGTAATATTTAATTTTTCGTATTCATATTCTATCGAATCATATTGATAACATCGAGCTACGCTAATAGCCAGCTGGAGCGTATAATTTTTGAATTCGTATAATTATTGAATTCGTAATCCGATTTTGATGCCATACTATGATTAAAATTAAATAAATCAATTTAGTTTCTATTGCTGTTGAAATTGGTAGCTGGTTTAATCATAGAAAAATTCTGAAAAATTAATAGAAGACGTATTTACCCTTAGAGCCATTTTGCTGATGAAATTTTGTAAACAAATGTAGTTTACAAAAAAAAATGTTAATACTTTCATTTTTGAAAAAAAAATAAAATTTGAGTGTATAAAAACTCAAAAATTTATTCAAAAAAAATCCCAACATCTGTACTAAAATGACATGACCATCCTTTCAAAGATTTTCTTTAGCAAGACTCTTTATAATTAAAATATCACATAATATGTCACGATAAATTCGAAACACACACACAGCACGTCGAAAAATGATAGACAAAGATCTCGCTAATCAGTGGATAGCTTGGTTGTCTCGAAATATATTTTCCAGACACTATCCTGACTACACATGTCGAGCAGTTTTAAGACTGAATCTCAAGTAAGTCTTTTTGAGAGTTGACATCAAAGTCAAATATGTTGAAAATTATGGGAATAATAAAGAGAGATATGCTATTCCGTGTTATTGCTTTGTTTTTTTTTAATTATGCTAGGTTTAATTATCATATAATAAGATAATAAAAAAAAATCTCTCCAAAACTCAATCAAAAGCTGAAAACAACAATGTTAATAAAATACTATGTTAATAGTCAAAATTGAATTTCAGTTGCTCAACACTGTACATGCGTTATGTAACGGACGCTTCCTCTGAACGCCCATTTTTATCTGTTCGAGCATGGCAGCTGTTTGATAAGCTGCACAGATCCACCGACAGGAGGAAATTCGACAATGTGCGAAAAACCGGCCCCACCCATTTATCATTACGTACCCGTATTTCGCTACACTCCATTCGCTGTTTTATTCTCTCGAATGTATGTGTGGCCTCATTTTACACACATACACAGACACATCTATTTTTCGCACTCACCGTTGCTCGAACGAAAGCCGATACAGTTTTCCTGCTCATTATGGTAAAACGAACGAAATGCCATCGGGCCTTTTCCCCTAACCGTTTTTTTTATCGTTTTGGGTGGATGGGACCGATCGGATCGGACATTGCTTGGCGCGAGAATTAACTAACTTTCTTGCCACAGGACTTTCCCGCCTGTCGTTTACCCATAAAGCCGGCGGTCGGCTAATGAATTCGATAGTTGAACGAATTTCACCAAACGCATTGATCGAATGAAAGACGCCGATTTCCTGTCTCAAGTTTGCACCACCGCGTCGCTACGCAAGCAGCAAATATTGCAGCGTCGTTGTAATGTGCTCTGTGGGTGTGTGTGTGTGTGTGTGCGAATGTTTTTCGATTTTCCTTCGCTTTTCTTTTAATCGACCGTGGTTTAATTTATAGCAGGTGCGGCGGTGCAGTCGTGCGATAACGAAAAAATGGGTGGTCGAAACTGACTAGACGGGGCCAATTTTACACCATAAAATCAGCCACTGAATCCAAAATCACGGGCCTTACCAGCGAGTTGGCCGGAGCATCTTCGCTAGCTGCTAGCCCGTTCGAGGTGTAAAGCGAACAACAGCGAAAACTATGTTACTCCGTTGACAGGGCAGCTAAGAGCTTGAGAAAGGCAGCAAAAGCGGGGTCGCCAGTAGTGGTGGAGGAGGAATAGGAGGAAAAATAATAAATTTAATTGACTTGCGATGCGTTGCGTGAGTTGCTTACATCGAATCGAAAAGTGTGCTTCGACAATTTGTGCAGATACAATCGTGCAGTCACTTGAACAAGTTGAAGGAAAAGAGATGGGAATAGATGCGCTGCGGAAGGGTGGTGGCAATGGAATAGAGTGGGAGGGAAAAGGTTTTTGCTTTTTTTTGGTTTTGGTTCGTCGGCCTACAAGGGATGTCCATCGTCAAGGCAACAACCGTACGAAGAAGAGTTACCAATTCTTACGGACAATCGATGCTGACCGTGGTGTAGTGATGAGTGTGCAAGCATCATCTAGCTGCATCGAGCAGTGAAACCGCTCAGCCGTAGCAAGTGAAATTTTAGGGTGACCTTTGCCAAGGAGACACTGTTGATTGGGCTATAATATACCGGATGATTTTCGAGGATACGTGTTAATTTTTGTTTCTTTTATGTTTTTGCTTAAATAAGTTAAGGTTTAAAACGATGCTTGGGGAAAGTAATCCATGATTTGAAAGCTTTTTAAAAAAAATCCTTATTTTTTAAATCACCTCAAATTTGCTTGCCAATTTCCTGCACAAATTCTCCACTCAGTCAGCTAAAGGACTGTTGTAGCGGTCATTGTTTTATGTAATGATACGGTGGGGGCATAAATTCGGTCACTCGATTTTTGAGCGAAAACAAACAAACAGAAAAGAAGCAACGAGCGGAAACCACATTACCCAACCGCATCAACCGCGTGTGTGCACGTGTGGTAGTGCTGTGGGATTTGATGTGTACCAAGTGCATCCGCACAGGGACAACGGTCGTATAGCGGAGGTGCTACATTTCACTCATTGATCGGATGACCCACACAAGGCTGTCCCGCTCCGATATTTGAAGGACTTGTGGAGAGGAAATTCGTAGCAAATCTTGTATTGAATCACACAAAGAAAAACAAGCTGCAGCGATCATTGGCACAAAACATTGGTGCCAAAAATCTGGCGTTAAGAAATCAAAGCTTTATGGCACTGTTTTTTTCTATATCACTCTCCCTTTTTTACATTCTACGCTAACATTAGTTGCAAAACCTCAAATCGCATCCAAAACACTGTCAATCATCGACCACGCCACGATGCTACACAACAACCCACCATAATCCCTTTTTGTTTACGTAAGCCCAAATAATAGTAAACATTGGCCTACAGCCGCCGCGTCGAAACGAAAGACTTCAATGCCTGGGTCGCAACACATGCCACCCGAAAAGCGACGAACCCTACCCAATTCATCAAGTCGGTGGTTCCATTTCATGCCATTGCTCCAAATACTGATCGACCTAGTTTTTTGTATGTGTTTATTTTCTATCTCATCTCAGCTAGCGTTCCCAACGGCGCTAAGCACGGCACTAAGCAAAGGGAGGGAGGACAGGCAAACACGGTGCCGCGCCGTTCGTCATGTCGGGTCGGCTTTATGCTACAAACCAAACGTCTCTAGTGTCGTGTGCCCACAGCTTCCAATTCACTATTTCCCCGAGGCAATTGAGGCTAGGTAAGGTTTGACGACAGCTCTTCGCAGCAGCCGATGCCGTTGAAACGTGAAACGTAGCTTCGGTGCCGTTTGGGCTCGTACAAACTTATCGATTAGTAGCTTCACAGTCCCTTCCGGTGCGGCACGGGTGGGAAATGTATCACTGCGATGGGTGGATTATGCAGCTCAAGAGCAAATAAAAACACATAAAAACATCGAGTTTAAAACAAAAAAAGTAAGAAAAAAACACAATTAAGAGCAGAACTAACAAATTTATCTACGTCCTTACATACTATGCCTTCTCCTTTGCACACACCCAACACTCTGGTTTATGGAATTGCATGGTAGGAATGCATTTTTTCCGCCACTTCTATTCGCCCACCGTGAAAAGTGAAAGCATAGCAGGTCAACGCCATTTGGCCAACTTACCTAGTGTCCGGCCCGGTCGTACGTCGCACGCGTGCCCTACCACTTGGGCGCACGTTCATTATGACTTTATGGCTTCATGATGCCCCCCTCCCTTGGCATCCCGATAGTCTCCCCAACATGATAGCAAGCCAGCGATTGACCTACGGCCGACGGTAGCATAATGTGTGCCAGCGTCTTTTTTTTTTGCGTCGATTTTCTCACTGTTGGGCCACAGTGCGGCCTCGAAAAAAAAACAATACTGATCTTACAGGCAAAAAGACGCATCGTCGACAAGGGAGATGAGGTGGGCAGCACAACAAAATACGTATTGCAAGAAGTAACCACACTAGCGCCGTCCTGCAATAGCCCCCCGGGCCGGCGGATGGCCGCATGCTGTGCGTGCGCCCTCCAGGACGGATGGGAAAGGTATAAAGCCATTAAGCGTGCGGAGCAATGAAGAGTGTTTGGCTGGCCGAGCAAGGGGCATAGTGGATGTACAAAAAAGAAGAAGGAGGAGGAGAAGTAACAAAAAGTGCAGAAGCAGAAACGCAACCACAACAACGACCACCGTTTGTAGCAGAAATGAAGAAAAGGAAAATACGCTTCGGCATTGTTGCATAATAAAAATCTATCATCAAGACCCATAACCGTATAACCTATATCTTGCTAATTAATCGTGCAAAGGGACACACTGACGGCAAGGCATTTGTGATGGAAAGACAGAATGTGTAAAAGCTCACTTAAAATGTACGGTAAATTGTGTGTGCAATCAGACAAATTATTAAATTCACGTAGCAGCACAAATACATAAAACGCAACCTGCAACCGTGTTGGAAATTGTTCAATTTTAGCTCCCTATTAGGTCGGCTTTGCACGTGTTCAGGTGTTGGTTTTCCGCTGGAGATGATATGGGAAATGTTTCGTGGGCAATGTTTCACTCCACTGTACCTCTATTGTTCTGCAACGCCAGACCGGTATGCATTAGGGTTTAATTCTTCACTTTAGCTGTCGTCAGATGCAACTAATTGCGTGATGGTTTCGTTGCTGTTTTTGACACTCATCGCGAGCTTTAGTATTAGGCAGCCTAGACATGGGAGGTTTTGGTAACGCATATTATTTTTTTTCTTTTCTGACTGCCAGTAAGAAATCTCAATTACGGTTGAAGCGATACAATTGGGTCTATTGAAGAGTTGTTGCCGTTTTAAAGATACATACATTGTCTGCAAAAATAGACACACCATTCGAACGTGTTTGCTTTGCCTTGGGAGGATGATCTGCGTGAGATTTGAAATTATGTTCAATATGATCGACTCAGTCTCATATGATCCACAGTGTCAACCTTT
Organism: Anopheles melas; assembly: GCA_000473525.2. Taxonomy (NCBI): domain Eukaryota; kingdom Metazoa; phylum Arthropoda; class Insecta; order Diptera; family Culicidae; genus Anopheles; species Anopheles melas. The sequence continues at coordinate 9,903 of KI921822.1, forward strand.
GCGATGGCTACTCTAAACATTAATAACCAACACACCGGTGATAGTACGATAAATAATAGAGTTATGAAGAGTTTAGCAGTGGAAACTATTATAATTAAATAATAAAGGGCTATTATTTTCAAAGTGGCAATATGTTGTGTCTCTAATTTACGCTATCGCCTCTTACGAGTTGACGATGATCAAAGACTTTTCTATCTATTTATGTCTTTAATTAAATTTATTAATGGTTTCGAATTTCCCTTAAAATTTCAACCTATTGGAAATGGTTGACTGACCGCCAGATATTTAAGATTATTCAAAGTAAATCTTCTTCTTCTTCTTCTTTGGCTCAACAACCGTTGTCGGTCAAGGCCTGCCTGTACCACTTGTGAGCTTGGCTTTCAGTGACTAATTGATTTCCCCCCATAGCAGGATAATCAATCCTACGTATGGCGGCACGGTCCATTTGGGGATTGAACCCATGACGGGCATGTTTTTAAGTCGTACGAGTTGACGACTGTACTACGAGACCGGCTAAGTAAATCATAAACCATAAAAAAAATCTTACACAACTCCATCACATTTGTGACATCCTACAGATGAGATTCTCTCTACACTCAACACATAAAGAAAATATACTATCTCACTGCAACAGATCTTGACACAAGTTGTCTTTGGAGCACACATCACGCCCTCCACCTTCGAGTCATCCATCACGTTTCCACCGCTAGCTTCACTCAAAGGCCTTGCGGGGTAGCACGAACTATTCCATCAACAGCGCCATCAGCGAAACACAATAGTAATTATGATAATTTATGTGACACCTCTGATGGGCAGCACCGAGTAATGATGCCTCGCCATGCACCGATCGACATCTATGCACCCGTCACATGCATTTCGGAGTATGGTGCAGCAAACACAGCGCAACGCGAACCATACTAGACCAGTTCAGCCGTGTGAGATAATCGAATCAATTAAACATACATTCTGCTCAGTGGAGGTATGTCATAGGGTGAACTATGTCGGTCGGTTGATGGCAGCATAGCGTAACCACACAAAAAAAAATATGAATTTTAACACCGCTGTGTATTATGAGATTTAAAAATTTTTATCAACACCAACCCACGGAATCCTGCTTCCTGACGATGGATATCACTGTTGTATCACCGCTGATGGTCGAAAATAAAGCTACTTTATCAAGCAACCTCTTTGACTCCCATGAATTACATGACGATGTAAGCGTGTGTTAACCGAACAACACGCATAACCTAAACAGCGATTACCGTCCAACCATTCGGCCCTCATGCATGTTTGGTTTGCTCGCCCAAAATTGGACCTTAAATCAATTACGCTTTCTTAGTGTTGTTGTTGCGGCCGTTGAGGCCCATAACACATTAACCATAGTGTGCTGGTTGCAAGCTAAATCATTACTAAACTTCCGTAGGATTTAGCCGTCCTGTGGTACTAGCCGACACGCGTGTATTGGGCGGAAAAGGTAACCCACCACGAGCATCAATGCTAGCAACAAATACGCACACAAACGTGCACGCTCGCGCTCGTTGGCAAGCAACCGCGGAAAACTGTAGGCAGTTTGCCAATTTTTTTGTAGTTGCATTTTATTTTTTTTCGCCATCTTCGTTCCTCCTCTAACACACACACACACACACACACAAACACATATTGACTTGGCTTCCTATTTACTCGCAAATCGTAGGTTTTTTTTGCTCCTCTACTACCGTTCCTTATGTACCTTGCAAGGCTCGATCGGCAAATCGATTGCATACATCACCGGTGGATACATTGGTCGCATCAGCTAGCCGCGTGCGGTACGGGCTTTTGCACATTTCTCTTTATTGTTGTACTTTTACTTAACTTTATTGAAGGGAAGAGAGAGAGATGGATGGTTATTTTACTTTACTTTACTCCACTGCGTCGTAAAAAAAGTAACCATTTTAGATCGGTTGGCAGCACTACACTCTGTTTCAGCTCGTTGTTTGCTTGCCTTTCTTTTATTTTGCAAAACCTCAGCCATATTTTCGCCATTAATTTAGCTATATATAATTTACTCCAAACAGCATTAGCTCGGTTCTTTTTTCTATGTTCTTTTTCTTCGCGCCAGACGTCTAATTGCCTGCAGGTTTGTGTAAGCCGCATCGTTTTTGGGCTTGCTAGGGCGATCCTCCCGAAAAGACTGTTTCACCAGCCGACCAAAGCCCGCCGCGCTAGGGGACGCGCGTTTCTTTGATCGAAAGCTAGCGATTGCATTAAACGCTGCGACTGGCGCTGGTGGTACGCGCTGCTCGCTCGTTGGAGACGGGGGTTTTCCAACCGTCCAACGTTTCGGAAGGCCATTGGCTTTCCTGCAATCTCGCCGGTTGCGGAAAGCAATAGAATTCATAATCCAAGACGGATGCGCTCGGTCGAAGGCAAACGCGCAACCAACAAAAACACACTACAAAGAGGCGAACAAAAAAAGCAATGCCTTGACGCAATCGGTTCAGGGGGAAATGGATTCGGATGTGAGGCCGGAAAATAAGAGAATTTCTTTTTGTGGTGGTTTAATCTAGAAACCAGTATGGCACAAACCGATTGAAATTGTTTAATTATTGTTTTCATTTTGGTATTTTAATGAGTTTTTTTATCGGCCTTTCGTTTACTGATTGATTGAGTTTTTCAATTAAAATTGATTTAATCGAATCGAATCGCAATTCTTAACACGAATACATTTCTTCTGCGTATTCTATGTTAATCTTTTATCTCTAAGCTTCCTCAAGGATCGTTGTATTGATCTAATAAATTTTGATTTCCTTTAAAACAATCCAACACAGTGTACTGAATAATCAAATTAAGCCGAACCTAATGATCGATCGATTAATTATACCGGTAGATGATCCTTCAAATGCACAATTGAAGTGAATTTTCCTCCATCATCTCGATGAGCATGCACATGCAGGAAGCCGTGCGCATCACGGTGAGGAGTGAGGTGCAAAAATCACTACTCAACACTGCCCCCCGCAACACCCGAAACAACCCGTATCTACCGGGTACAGCTGTAAAAATGCAACCGTCTCTGGCAACCGTCACAATGCCTTACGCGACCGCTCGGTCGGATCGGAAAACTTTATGCATACGGCCGGTTACGACGGCGTGCTGCAACGAGGGGGAGGCTTACGGGCTTGGTTCACTGCTCAGTTTTACGTATGTTTTCCCCCTCCCCTCGCCCTCCTACTCCTCCATCAGCCCAGCCAACAATCGCGGGATGCCCGTTCCGCGGTTCACCAACAGCGCGGTCAGCCATGGATCATATGTTTCGGCCGTCTTTCTCGAAGGCTCCAAGGCTTTTCTTTGCCCTCCCCTTGTGTGACGTACCGGAGCGGGCGATGGTTGAAATCATCAAATTTTACACCAACATGAACGAGTGTAAGAGGGAGGAGGGTGGTGAGAAAGTGCGGGGTGTAGTACTGAATCGTAGAATCAGCACACTGCCCCAAACCCAAACCACTGCCCAATAACGCACTCGCCAGTAGGAAAAGCGAAACCAAAGTGAGCGAGATAGTTGCCAGGGCAACAACAACAACAAAAATATATCAAAAAATCATTCACACACACAACCGTCCGTCCACGGTGTAGGGGGTTGCCCGAGGAAAAGAAGTCGTCACCAAGGGGCCGGCCGTGCGCTTTCGGGTGTGCGCCTGGCGGACGAAGAAGGCAAAGGAAAATGGCCACACGGGTAATGGGCTGGAAATGGCGCTCCCCAGGGGCAGCGGGGACGGAGGAGGGGGATGGAAAAAAGGGGGCCAACCGACCGGTGGCGTGAAAATGACGTTATTCACTCTCTTTCTATCGGTAGATCGAAAAAAAAACAAGCAGCGACGTTTGGGAGGGAGGTGTGTCGGAGCACTATAATCCACATTCACCATCCCTGCCACCAGACCCGCTCCTCCAACCGTCTCTGGTGGCTCGGGAAGCGTAACGCTTGAAGCCACCGAACGAACGCGAAGGCTCGATCGGAACGATCCGAACTACCAGAGGGAGGTGGAGAAAGAAGAGTGTGGAAAAGATGCGATGGTGGAGGTGAACTAGTGGGGTGAACCTGGGCGATGAGCTGGTTGGCTTCGGAGTGGTGCCCGGGTGGAGAAACCCGTCTGTATAAAAACCATCGGCAGCGCCAAACTCACCATCAGTTGTCTACTTGCTTGTTTTACAGAACACAGTTCGCTCGGATTAAATATGAAATTGTTGGTAAGCAAAACAAAAACACAGTGATTTCTTCAACCGCTCTAAAGGAGGTGCAGTTTCGTGAAGGCACTTGATTCGCTGCAGTGAAGTTGTAGTTGCAAGATCATTTTTGGGCAAACATTTGCCCGTCCCAGTGCAGCAGTGTGATCGCAAAGAACTTTGATGGGTTGCAAGAAAGTTGAAGATGTTTGGTGTGAATTCGTGATTGCAGTGCACAATGATTGTTCACAGTGAAGTAGTGCTCCAGGGAGTTGTCCAGTCGGGAACATAGATCATCGTACTAGCCTCGTATTACCTCTACAGAATGCATTTATCGACAGTTCTTGAACTGTTTTCCGAATACATCCCGACTACATCTTTGCAAATTTGAGCATTCCAGGCTCCGTTTAAAGAACGAGATTAAATCTCCCGCCCAAAGTAGCTTGCCCGCTTGAGCGCAGCACAAAACCATTCCGATGAGTTTGCACACTCGTTTCTTTTGGCCAAAACTTTCGAAACGAAATGAACGCAGGCATCTCTAAATTGGCCTTCTCGTTTCCCTTTCACGCTTCCGTGCCTGCTCGGTGGTGCAAACACAACTTCAACTTTCGATTCATTTGGAACGGAAACATTCCTTTCCATTTAATTAACAGGCATTGCTCTCTCACTCTCCGTCATCTTCGCATCATCGTTAACTCTGCTTTGCACCCATGTTAATCTTCTTGAGGAATACTGGTGTTGTTGTTTTTGTTTTTCATGCCTGCTTAAAGATCAACATTGTTTGAGCAGTCTAATTGAAGTATAATCGAGTAAACATTACCGATTCAAGCAAGGTCATTGGGCTTCCGGGGGTTCTTTTTGTGGGAAAAGTGTTCCATTCAACCTATTGTTGAATAGGAAGCATTAGGAAACTAGTCCGATAATTCCTCCGAATTCCGAATTCTGCTCAGTACATCTAGCTAATGTTTCCATTCTTCAACGTTTCTTTCCTTCTCCTGTAGGGCGTTGTCTGCCTGCTAGCCCTGGTGCTTTTCGCATCGGCTGAAGATGAAAAGAAACCAGTGGCTGAGGCCAAAGTAGATGACAGCAAGGCGGCCGAAACTCAGGCGCTCGATGACAAGAAACAGGACAAGCGTGGACTGCACGGCTGGACCGGTAGCTTCGGTGGATACGAGGAACACCATGAGGTGCCTCACTTCGAAACCCACGAGGAAAAGACTCTGACCGTCGTCAAGAAGGTCCCGGTCCCGTACCCAGTGGAGAAGCACATCCCAGTGCCAGTGGAGAAGCATGTGCCCGTCCCGGTGAAGGTTGGAGTGCCGAAGCCCTACCCAGTCTACAAGACTGTCCACTACCCGGTCAAGGAGATCGTCAAGGTGCCAGTGCACGTCCCAGCCCCGTACCCGGTTGAGAAGAAGGTCCCGTACCCAGTCCACGTTCCGTACGATCGTCCCGTCCCGGTCAAGGTGTACGTGCCCGCTCCCTATCCAGTGGAGAAGAAGGTCCCGGTCCCGGTGAAGGTCCATGTCCCAGCTCCGTACCCAGTTGAGAAGAAGGTCCCGTACCCGGTCAAGGTCCCAGTGCACGTAGAGAAGCCATACCCGGTTGAGAAGATCGTCCACTACCCAGTCCATGTGCCAGTCGATCGCCCAGTCCC
>KI921824.1:4706-16018 GCA_000473525.2 Anopheles melas
TGTGTGTGTCAGGTGGAACGACAATTTATTTGGCCCTTCACCACGTACGCTTCTCTCTTTCGCTCGCAGTTTTCTTTTTCTTGATCGATTTGTCAATTTCGGTGTCTTTGGAGGCCTGCGTTCCATCGCCGCTGCCGCTCGGACAAAAGAGAAAAATGGTTCATTAACCAACCGCCGGTACAAAACCGACGGAACCCAGCGATGGAGGCGCATTGCCAAAGCAATTGCGGTTCCTGTTGGAGAGGGGAACAGGGAAGCGGAAGAGAATGAAGCTGACAGCTTGTGTTTTGTGCTTCGCCTTTCACGTCTCGAGCTGACAATCGAGCCAGCCGCAGCAATCGAAAGTGAAAGGGAAATTTCAATGCAGGGTATATGACAATGGGAAAAGCTTGGACGCGAACAGAGGGCGGAGTAGGAGAGAAAGAGCGGCAAAAGCATTCCTGTGATATTCGTTCACCGAGAGAATCCATTGATGGGGGTTTCCCCCTCCCACGGAAATCATTCTTCAAATATCTTCATTCAGATTTTTCGATTTGCGCGATTGCCGGCAATAGAATGGTGGAATTGTGCGCCTACCTACCCACACCCCCCCTCCTTCCCACTCCCCCCTTCCCCGAGGGCCAGGAAGGAGAAATAATCAAACTGTCAACTGGTTCCTGCTGCCCACGGAAGCACGACTTTTCCTTGCTGTTTTCCTGGAAACCGTGTAATGGCAAAAAGTTGCTTTGTAGCGGAGCCGATTCTAACTGCCATCGGTGCTTCTGTGTGTGTGTGTGTGTGTGTCTGGTGTGTCTGGATTTGAAGCCATTTTTCGTGAATTAGCAAATGAGAAAGAAAGCTCGCCGTGCCAGCAGCCATCCCCGCATATAATGAGAACAAACGTGGTGCAGGCTTGTGCTTGGCTGTTTTGCGACAAAAGCACGATAGTTTCCTGCCGCTGGAAGAATGCCATTCATTAAAGTAAGGTGATTAATGATGCCTTTTCCTCGCTTTTGGTGCAAACGACGCGTCGTCGCCGCTGGCATCGCCATGGTTGCTTTGTTGGCACTTCGATGCGACCACAGACAGACTGACAGAGTTGCCTGAACATTGGGCTGAGAATATTGAATTTGCGAAGAAAGAATAATTCAATTACAAGGTTTGGTTTGTGCGCTGGCGTTGATTTTTAGTTGATTTAGATGGAATTACTTGAGTTTGTTAGAAAATTACCAAACCAAACGACCTACTGCTAGGTGCAGCAAAGGCTGAAGCGGAGATCAATCTGCGTCCAGCATTGGAAAAGTCCGTACAATTTTTATTAAATCACTAGATTGGTCCTCACTTCAAACAACGATCTTAATTTGTTTTACTCACTCTACGCCTTTTAATATGCCTTTTAATATGGGTAATACTTCGTCAATGATTAATCTATCTTTTTCGTCCTTAAATAATTCCCTTGAGTCTTGATCCGTTGTCGCCAAGATTGAAAATGAACAAAATTTATTCTCTTTAAATCTGTTGGATGTTAAATTGAAATCAAAGTAACTAGACCATTTATAGAATTGCCTTGTAGATAGTAACGGTTCGTTGCCTCCATATAAGGTACGGCTGTTCTCATTACCAATGGATCAGGGACGTCTTTTTTTATTATCTAATCAATATATTTATTGCTTTCTTTTTGGCTTATTCTTCACTCAATCAGACTCGCTTCAAAACCATGTTAGCTAGTTATAGAAGTCGGTTAATGCTCTGTTTCTGAATCCTTCAGGGTTTATTTAAAATAAAAAGTTTTATAAAGCAAAATTGTTTTACTTTAATAGCTACAATTGATTGGCAAAATCCAATAATGCTGTTTGAATTTCTAATCGGTAAATTACAGTTTCCGCTAAATTTTGGCTCTAACTCACCTAGTTTTATCGCTACGGCACCCATTTTTGCCTGCGTGTCACCATTTTTGCATCTAAGGCTTCAATTTTTGACCGTTTTGACTATGACTCAATCGTTTTATTTAATCAGTAATGAAGTAGGTAGATAACTAATCTTCCATTTGATAATATTTAAAACATATCAATTGTTATGCCCATTTTGGCAGTTTTAACGGAATGAAAAAAGGTTGGCATGTATTTTGAGGTGCAAACAATGTCTTGAAAATGTATTGAATTCAAGTTTTTTTTACCAAATTACACGGTTTTTGTGGTGTTTCCATAATGTAAAATTACAGTTGACATAATTCTACTTAAATACTCAAATCGTAAATTTAATATAATTCCTACACCAGTCAAAAATTGTTGACTTACAGACACAAATATGAACATAAAATGTATACCAAAATGTATCGGCAACAACTGTAAGATAAGCTTTATTCAGTACAATAATTAACACAAAAGAAAAGAAACACTTTACTAAAACTGCCATGTAAAGATTCGACTAAGCATAAAGTGCTGAAAATATTATTAATTTAATTTCTCTATGTAAACTTTTATAAATAAATTAACTCAACAGCATGAGCTTTAAAGATTTAAGCGGTGCAATATCCACTTTTTGCTAACCAAAAAAGCTCATTATTGTACTTTTTTAAGTTTACAGAATTTAAAACACAAGTGTTACAAATTTTATATGAATATTTCGGCACAAAAGCTGCAGGTATTGAACTGTAATGATTCTGTAATTATTCAATGTTAATGTTAATTAAAACATTGAAAAATTTAGTATATTTTTACGCATTTGCCTGTTTCAATTTCATAATTAATTACACACGTTTTATTTAAACGAACATCATATTAAATGTTTACAATCAAATGTTGCCATCTTATGTGAACTAATTGTGCATCAAAATTTCTTAGGCTTATTAGTTGACACATTGACAAGTCTTTGGAAGTTTTGCAATCCTAGTGCGATTTCATCCATCCAATACGGGCAGGATGTTACTCCCAGTTTAACAATGTTTCTAAATGTATTACTCGCTCACCATGTCCTATCAGTTTAACACAGTTTTTACTTGCAGGCTCGCTAGCTTCTCTTTCCAAGCTGCCATAACAATTGCAATCATGTTTTCCACCTTCAACAAAAGCACTCGAAGCACAAGGCTTGAACAAAAACACTAAAAATGATAATCTTGTTCCACTGGAGAAAAACAGGGACAAAGCGACAGAAAAGATTACATTTTTCGTGAAAAATTACACAAACGGTGCTCGCGCGCGCTCTCCCGGTCTCTCCCTTTTGCTCCCCTATCTGGCTTGAACGTACAAGCAAATCCTTTTGCCCACGCGCAACCCATCTTGAAATCCTTTTAATCTTGCCTGCGTACATCTCCTCGGCCGCTTTGCCGGGGAGTGGGCCGCACGGGAGGTTGGCCGCTTATCAAATCACGCAGCACGAATAATTTATCATCCACTCACCTAAACCGGAATTTGTCACGGCGGTTTGGAGCCCTAATTGACGATATTTGTTTTGCCACTCAGCGTATGCTATCCCACCTTACCCCGCCCCATACACAAACACACTCATACGAGGAACCGGAACCAACCTTGCACGGCGGCTATCTCGTCTAGCACACGGTAGCTATTGAAGCGTGAATTAATTTGATTTGCTTAATCATGGCGTCCCGCCCCGGTCGCACGCCTACCCAACGTAACGATGCGTTTCGTTTGTATAATTACGATCGTTCAACCAGACACGGGAGGAGCCGAGGGGAAGCAACCGGCAGCGAGCGAAAAGGGCTTGATTGTGTAGGGTGATTCCAACAGTCCAACCCAAGGACACGGTCGAACGCTTCTGTCAAAGCTCATTCGCACCTTTCCGGTGCGTGTACGGGCGTGATCGTTCTGGCATCTTGACACGGACTGCGTGTGCCGCCTGCGCCCATGTGTGTTTGTGTATGTGCGAGGACGGGTGAGTGGTTCTCTGTAAACCGGAACATTGGTCCTCGCCTCAGCAGCCTCCACACCCGCCTCCGGTTGAGTGTCGCAAGGAAGAGCTGAGGAAATCTTTTGGACATCTTCCAGTGAAATTCTCCATCCCCGAGGGGCGAAAAGACGACCCATCCCAGGACGTCCATCGAGGAGCACATTGAGCCCCGGAGATTGCAGGGAGATTGCCAGGGACCAGAAACCTCAGCAAACATCATTATACATTTCCTTGTCACAAATGCGGCCCCGAAACAGACCCGGAGCCCGGATGGCGATGATGGACCATGATAGGAGCAGGATGCGGTTCACCATCACCACCACCGATGCCTGCCGTTTTGCATCCCACTGTAGGCTTCCTGTGACGTTCGCCCCCGGTTTCGATTGAATGATACAGTCGAATTAATATTTATTCAATTGGCCCAAACCGTCCCGTATCCTCGGTTTGCAAACTTATGTTCTGCCAACTTCAACACTGTAGCACACACCCAATGTTTTCTCCTGGGATAATTTGTGACTCCGTTGTCAGGTCGGATATTCCCGACCCCACCCGACTACTAACCGACACGACTACTAACCGACCGTGTGATGTAATCACTCTTGTTCCGAGTTGTTAACAGTTTATATATTGGGGTAGGGGTTTGGGTTTGGGAAATTGATAATCGAATTGTTTGAGGGTTTTGATTAAAAACCCCCCAAACTCTGTAAGTTCCGATGAAAGTCTTCCCTGGGTTTCGGAAAGGAGGCATCATTTCAATGTTGAGTGCTTTCATGCTGTGTGACTTATTTAACAAAGAACTAGAGTTCAAGCGATCCTCTTTGCGGCTTAAGTATTTGAAAGACGAACAAGAACTAGAGGAACTAATACCAATCTTTAAAAAAAAAGTACATCGATAACTTTGCATCCATGAAGCTGAATATTTTACAGGAAAAAGGCGAATTGTTGCCGTAATAGGCATAGGTAATAATGCAGTTTAATAAAAGATCTATTAAGTCACATATTTAGAAGAAAAAAGCATTCAATAGTTCTGGAATACAATAGTTCTGGTATAAAAAATAGGTCGATCTGTGTTGATGGCGGAACTCGGGCCAGACCACGCGAAGGAAAGGCCTTCAGTTTCCTAAGTTCCAACCGGAAAACAGATTTATAGGAAAAGATGGGTTTCTACCCGAAAGCAGTAATTATAGCAAATTGTGCATTAAACTTTCAGCTAGTATTCTCGGTTTGTGGTAATCTATGCTGCGAATGTGGCACAATTGATGAGACGGATGAGACCTAAAGCAAATCCTAGGAAGGGCCAAGACGTTCAAAAGAAAATCGAGACGTTCTCCGTTCAGTTTCTGAATTAGATCTGCCGTTTATTAAACAAAATTTGGTTCTTATATACTAACATGTTTGATGGTGTTGAAACGTGTCCGTACACGTTGTTTAAATGTATAGGCGCCAGTGTGCCTACCCGTTGCTGCCGCAACAATCTGGCTTTTGCTTGCAATTATGACTACTTTCACTCTCAACTGCAACGGGTAATTTAACTTAACCTTTGACCCCACTAGGAAAACCCCACATATTCAGATATATTTATACTTTACAATATTTTTTAACCAATTTGATTTTGGCGGGATTGGTGTTTTGTATAGTCTACCATTAGATAAGCGTTATGATCGATTTTATGATTGTGGTCCTTGTGTAGCCTTATTCCTTGGAAGGAAGACCCACATTTTCAATGTAAAATAAGTCACCTAGTCTCTATTTTCATCAACTTTATGTTCAGTGACCTGTCCAATCCACATTTCCTTCGAAATGTAAAAGAAATGTCTCAGTCTCTATTTCCATCAAACCTGATCAATATTTTCTTCGTCGCACAGCTATTGCGACTGCAATTTGCTTTGTTCTGTAAAATATTGAACTAAAATTACACTTTGTTGGCTCACTGTACGTGCGCCCCCTTCCAGTTACATCAAATGCTGACAATGCGCACCCAAAAAAGTACTGTACACTCCCGATAACAAATTGTCGGCACAACAGCTCTTGAAAGACTCGGAAACAAATCCTCCAAAAACCAACAAAAAAAAAAAAAAGAAGCTGTACAACATTCGGGAATCATTGAGCAATTTTTCTTCCACCCCCAAAGAAAGCCCAGCAAAAAACCGTGTACCTTTTTGTAGCCCACCGAGTGTGGGTGAACACCAGCAATTCTAGCTTACATCGGCAAATAAGGAAGTTTACACTTCAGCTTCAAAGTACTTCCCTCGCACTCTTATCTTGCTGTCACGCTACCGAAGCACTCCGTAAGGCCGTTTCGTGCGTAAAGCGCGATAGCGCAAACAACAGACCACAGCAGGCTTTGAGAAGGGGGGGCAGGTTAACTTTTCCGCTGCTTCGTTCCATTATTACGCCTACTTTTCTTACAACATTGTCTGCCGTCGATGATGAAGGGTTCATCAATTCGACTTTGACTATCTAATGCCTCTCCCTCCCAGCATTCTCAGTGGTCGCAAATTCCCGAGCAAATAAAACAGACTTGCCGATAAATCTGTCTTTCTCTCTTTGTACACCCAAGCGTACCCAGGAGCCGGAAGCATTGTCCCAAGCGTAAAGAATAGAAGACACACCATTATCACCGCCTCGATAGCAATTCGCATTGCTCCAGGAAGGGAAGGGATGTAGTAGGTTTCTGCTTGCCAAAGCATACTGTTCTGTATCAAACCACCCCCGGCAGAAACGGCAGCGCCCCGGAAGGGCTTCGAAGTGGTACGATCGGCAGTACCCAAGGAACGGTTTGCGAGAGCAGCGAGACGAATACACTGATCCCCAGTTGGCAAATTGAACATCCACACTCCCGGGAGAATCAATCGTACAGCAAAGCAGGAGTGCCGGTTCCTTAAAGCTCTCCTCCTTAGCAGTGACCTCCACCTTCTACTGCTGCTTCTACTCCGTCGCACAAGAAAACGAAACGAAAGCGTTAAATTGATTTATCGTCCTAATTTTACCAATGCCTTCTTTCCCCCAAAATCGCAAGAAATCGGACCTTGGCAGTAGCTTGTCCTTTTTTTTTTTTTTGGTGCCTGCGGCTAGGAAATAGGAATGCTTACGGTGTGGAAGGGGGGGGGGGAGGAACAGCACAGTAGCGCACAAGGGGATTCTATTTCTGCCTCCCAGGTACTCTCCATTTCTGCCCGGTGAAAGTGGAACCGGATACGTTCCAAACAAGTACCCGGTGTACGGATTGGGAAGCAATGTTGCATGGTTTTCAGTGGGCCATCCGTCTTCGAGCCTCAAATTCTCCGTACCGAGTCTGATGATGGTGCATCATCGATGCGATGCGGGGGGGGGGGGATATTCGATTCCACTTTTGGATTGTTTTCATTTTGTGGTTGCTTATTCCACGGATCCAAACAAAAATAAAACAAATAGAGAGGGAGAGAGAAGGGAGAGTTTTGGTGTTCCATTTATCATTTACATGCCCCGCGCGCAATCGATCAGCAATCGTGCTGATCTGTTCTTGGGTTTGATGTGAAGATGTGTGTCACACTTTTGCAGATCCCTTTTTTTTCCCCCGCACCACACCCGAAAGCCGAATCCTTGGCAGAGCAGAAAATGGGAAAGAGCGAAAAGATTGATGCGCGCATAAAAAAAGGGGACATATTTTTAAGTGCTATTTCGTCGTTTGCAGCTTTTCGATTTCCTAGAAGCCCGTGGCCTACTGCTTGGGATGGTAGCCTGGGCAACATGGGGCGAAAAGGGGATGATGGAAGTTGATTAGTTGATCATTGTCTGTTTGCTTGTGGGAAAGCACTTCCATCCCCCCCCCCCTCCCTCCCCACACCCTAATTGAATTCCGACGCGCCAAAGGGTCGCGGGTGATATGGGCGGAGCCACTGGCAGCCTTCTTGAACGTGACTGATTGCCTGTATCCTACCCAGACACGGCCAGACACGGACCAGGACCTGCGTTTTTTTTTCGTGTTTTGGCGGATCCAACCAATACTAAACCTGCCTTTTTTATGTTCTTCTTTTCCTTTGCAGTGAAAAGCAACGGTCGGCGCGCCGCACTTTCGAGCAACCTTTTTACCTAGGGGCCGGAAAAGACGAACACGACGACGTTCAAACGGCAAAAGTGCCGCGGCCGTGTGCGGTTTGTGTTTCCCAAGAGAAACCACTCGTCGCAGGGTTTTGGCGCGGTATAAAACAAGGAGAGCTGGCAAGGAAAGCAAACAAGAACCGCTCACCCTCAAGCAGCAAGAACCAATTCCCCGTCGAACAACATTCTGCCGGCACTCGATACCACTCGGCTTTTCGGTAAATAATTACATTTACTCGTTAAAGTAGCGAGAGTTCCCCTGAACTGCCTACACTAGGGGACGACGACATTGTTTGCCGTACGCAGGGCCGGAAGTGTAGGCCGGCAGCGAGATTAGAACGGACATCATTGCAACACACTCGCCGCCCCCCCCTTAGTTCCTGCTATTGTGTGAGCAAATTGGCAGGATTTGCCTTTTTTTATTGAATCACTACTACTAGCCTCATCTCTAGGGAGAGTGCGTGTGCTCATTTCGTGCCCTTAAAAGTAGCAACGGCGAAGGCAACGGAAGCAACCCCGGAGCAGGAGGCACCAATAGGAACACACTTTTAATGCAAGGAAGGAAGCGTTTAGCAACAGTGGAAATTGAGCAATTTCGACCGAATTCGTTTGCGCCGGAACGTGGCGGCGAGCAGTGGCCGGCGCACGAACGAAACGGTGGGTCGACCGGGGCAACACAGCAACGATGAGTGTCCAGCGCTGGCTGAGCATTTTCCTGTTCGGTGCCAACGTGTTAGCAGGTAAGAAGCGCCCCCCGTGATCCGCATCCGAGGTTCTGTGCTGTTAATTTAATTCGATTTCGACCTTCCCAGGTCTCCTAGTGACGACGGGCTGCCGTGCGAGCGAGGCTGCCGTTGGTTCCAGCGGCTCCACCACCGAGCTGCTGCTTCACAAGCTGCCGGTACCGATTGCGGTGCCAACCGTCGAAACATTACCCCGTGCCGCCGCCAGGTACGATGGTGAGCCAACGGGCGCCGACAGTAACGCGTTCGTGGCGGCCGACATCATCAACCTCGACCGGGACGGTGCGGTCAGCTTTATACCGCGCCGGGACGTGCGGTACCAGCGGGCGGTACCGCCCGAGTATGCCGGTGCGTCCGCCCTGCCCCACTGCGAAACGTTCACGATGGGCGATCCGGACACGAAAACGCTGTACAATCCGGGCTGGCCGGGCAACTACCCGAACAACAGTGACTGCGTGGTGGTGCTGGAGGCACCGGTCGGTTTTCTCGTGCGGCTCGACTTCCGGGACCACTTTCACGTCGAACCGTCGGAAGAGTGCAAGTACGACTTTCTCGAGGTAAGGGGGCGATAGGGGAATGCCGGGTGGCATCGGGGAGATTGTGATTTGCGCTCCAAACCACACACACACACACGCTTCCGGCCACAATGTGACGACGGCGGCTGTAATGTAATGCTCCTCTTGTCGCCCTTTTGCAGATCCGTGACGGTGCGCACGGCTTCTCGACGCTGATCGGGAAGTACTGCGGTCAAACCTACCCGCCCATGATCACCTCGAAGGAGCGCTTCCTGTGGTTGCACTTCCACTCCGACGAAAACATCGAGTACAACGGGTTCGTCGTCGTGTACGATTACGTGCCGCGGCCTACTTCGTGTAAGTAGATGCGGATTTACGAGTGTGTGTGTGTATGTCTGTCGTACAACTTTTGCTTTATTTCACAGCCATCTACGACGACGAAAGCTGCCGGATGGAAGTGTCCGGCATGGAGGGGTTCGTCAACCGTACCGATGTGCCGCGCGAAAAGCAACAAACCGTGATCGAGCATGGGCTGTCGCTGGACTGCATGTGGGTCGTCACGGTGGCGGACGGGTGGAAGGTAAGGGGATGAATGAAACATCCCAGATCAATGCACTTAACACCTTAGGGAGTGCGTATCCATAAGTTACGTAATGCTTGGATACAATTATTTGTTAGGATCTCTTGAAAATTGCCATTATTAAATGGAAAAAAAAACTGAGTGATTTCTACATTTAAAGAAAACGATTCAACTCCACCTGAGAAATCGTTATGACTTCTTGCAAAACTCTTTCATCTTGCTTATCGTTTAGTAACTTACTCAGAGTGACCTGAATCACAAAATAGTGAATCGCGAGTCAGCGCGGGGAATAAGTGTTTTGAATAGAAATAGAGTGTCCGACGAGACGGCCTAGAGAATCAGTGAATCGAATCACAAAAAGCGAATCACTCGACACAGTCTGCACGGAAAAAGAGTACATGGAATCACAAAATCATTTGATTTACTTATTCAATTATTTTACGCATTAATGAAAAGCCTTCAAAAGGAAAAACGAGCTGCTAGCTCTCATATTCATTCGGCTCATTTGGATTGAGCAATTGTTTTATGTTATTTTTTTAAGGTTCTGGAGTGTTTTTGACGATTTTTTTGTAAAATTTTTCGTTTCACATGCTTTTAATTAATTTATATCTTCAATATGACAGAAAATTACATCATTGGACACTTTTTTCTCAATGTTAAGTCCATTGTAAAGTGCATATGCACCACTAATGGCTGTATTACACTAGGTGTAGTTTGAATTGGAATTATTCTGTCAAGTTCGATTCTGTGTGAAATTATTCTGACATCGGAAAAAGCGAATCATAGTACGCTGAAATCATCTCTGTGCTTGTGCTGTTTCCTGTCGTTCAAATGAAAATAAGATTTTGTTGACCTTTTATTTAGCACTCTGACAGTTAAGTATTTAGCACTCCGACGCACTATACATGCACAACTGTCAAATGCATTTGGACATATGAATTCATTACCACCTACCCAATGTAATAGGCCCATAACCAAGACATCTGTTTAATTTGAATATCTACGAATGTCAATTTTGACACGACCATATCCACACTTTTAAGCAACAATATTTCTAAAATTTGAGTAACATTGATTATGTGTGATTGTTTAATCTTTCGAAAAACATTGAATAGTTTCATTGAACAGGTAAAAAACGAAAACTACTAAGCTTTACCAATAAAAGGATATATTTTGTTACACTTTCCTATTCCTACTTTACGCGTTACGTAACTTATGGATGTTCCCCTGTTATTACCTACACCATTCAATTACCATCGCTGTTTATCGCCCCCAAGAGCTAACATCACTCACCGGTTGTACTTTCTCACTCTGCATTGATTCGGATTTTTAGATTCAACTATCCTTCCTCAAGTTCAAGCTGGAGCGACCGAACGATTGTGAAAGCAACTTTGTGGACGTGTTCACCGAACGGACGGACCTACCATCGAGGTAAGTGAAGCGTGTCCATTGGACCACGCAGATAATTCAATCTCCCGCCAACGAGCGCTAGGATGTAGACACGATCGC
>KI921825.1:5842-16962 GCA_000473525.2 Anopheles melas
CCTGCTGCTGCTTGCTGCTCACTCGAGTGACTTCTATTTCACCTTTTTCCATTTCGCGGAGCGAGCGGAACGGCTCGCGTTCCTCCGGAACGGAACAGAACCGCTTTCGAGTGTGCTACTCGCCGAGGAATTGTGCTCCGAAACCCACGTACTACTCTCGCTTTGGTTGTACTTTGGTCGGCTTGTTTTTACTACGACCCCCGACCACTATTACTACAGCAATGGAATGTAAGTTGGCTGGCCTTACAAACCGAACACTGCGCCGAGTTCACTGTGAAAGTTTGCCGGAGACGAAGTCAGTAATAAAAACAGAAAAAAAGCACACACACACACACACAGAACTGATCAGACTGGTAAGATATAGGAAAGACTGCCGTACCAAGAAAAAACGCGAACCAACAACTCTCGCAAGCACAATCATCTGTTCGTTCGTTTAGCGCACACTCGTACGCACAACGCTGCAGTGTACCGGCGCAGCATCCGCGCGGTAGGTTCTCGACGCGGGGACTTACGTTTGCTAGTGGGAGGCAGTAGTGCCGCCGTTCGAGAAGTCAACCGCACCAAAACGGCGCAACCCGACCCCCACCCCCTTCAAAAGCGTTGAATGGCGTCCATTGGAAAAGGAGAAGAACGACGGCGCAATGGACGAAACGATAGACAGTGGAAGCAACCGTTCCAAGTGTACCAACCTCAGCTCGGTGAGCATTCAAGTAAGGCCGGTTGCTTTTGCACGACGAAGATGAATGTACGCTGTCTGTCGGTTGTTACGGTTTGCATGAGCTGTGAACGGGGACGGGGAACTGGTCTCCAACCGCTATTTGGGGTTGATATTTTAACAATGTCAAACAGTAAATTACTGTTTTCGCTTGGCGCAAGGTGCTACCAGAAGGTGCCTACCGGGTCTACTTGAGCTGTTGCCATAAGAGGTATCAGTATTATGTAGTATTATTATTTAGTATTATTTGCTGTTTTTAAAAATAACAAAACAGAGTATCCCGAGTGGGCTGAGCATTTTTTTTTTACTATATCTAGAGGGTTTTGAAAAGTATTAATATTTAAATAATTTTTTTCGGCGAATTTTAGTCACATTAACTTGCATCAAGTCCCAACCATTCAAAGGGATATTCTGTTCCATTAAACTAGCTTCTTACCATCTGTATATTGCTTATCCTTCATTTTGGTTACTTCTATTTTTTGCTGATTTTTAACTTAACTTATTGCTTATTTCGTTTATTTTCACGTTTTTGAACTTCTTTTAGCACTTCAACGTTTTTTAATCTTTCTATATGTACCTTATTTATGCAGAAGTTTTTAATGTATGAACTTAAATTTAAACTTTTTATGTTTTTTTTTTATACTGGTATTAAATTCATTTTTTATTTGTTCTTATGATTGACACATATTATTACATATTTTCCTTTCAAATTCCATCTTTACTTTTACTTTACTTTACTTTGCTCTTTTCTCCCTTTCGTTGTATATCTTCGGTTTTTGTTAATTGTCTCAAGAGAGTTCATAATTTCGGTTTTTGTTAATTGTTTCGAAAGTGTTAATAATTTTGCACTGTGAAAGCTCTAGTTTTGCTACGAACAAGTCCAATTGCTCGCTTACATTAACTGTTACATCGCTGAACCACTCCCAGCCAAGACAATTGACTTCCTTCCCAAGGACAGTTCGGTGCACAACATCATTTAAATGGTACACCACCAAAAATTCGCACAAAAGCATAGCTCCATCTTCATTCCTTAACAAGTAATGCAACGCGTGCACCCTTTCACAAACCGACTGCGTGCATGTGCATGTGTTTAAAGCGACAAACTACATGCATCCCGTGCAGTCCAGCACTGCACAGGGGTCAAGGTTAATGCGCGTTTTGGCACGGCTGACCCTTTTTTTCTCTTGTTTGTTTGTTCGCTTCGCTGTGAGACGGTGTGTGCATGTTCCATGTTGCTCCGCAGTAACTCTCGGCTACATGCTGAGCACACAAGCACAGCAATACGTAATAGAGCTTCGCTCTTGCCTGCTTACGGGAAATGCGGGTCATTTTTCTCGTCCAGCACAGCGTGACCGGGTTGAAGTCACGAGCAGACAAACAAAAAAGGGTAGAAGAGCGGTCATGCACCAGCAGGAGGAGTATGTAGATTGGCAACTTTTACCACAACTCGTGTCAGTGCACCACACCCGGTCCCGGTGGGGGCAGCAGCATCGATGTAAAATGTACAACAATAGATCGCTCCCTCTCGCGTTCCTGCCCAACCATTTTTGCATGGGAGTGGCCACCCCCTTGAATGCGGTTGTGCACGATGGTTCGACAGTTCTTAACTGGCTGTGTGCGGATGAGACCAGCCACACACACACACACACACACGCTTCACCGTGTACCGGTGTATAACTCAATGGCTGGCGGGCTGGTAGCTACGCAATTTTATTTACGTGCCGGCATGTCGGTCCACTTAATCGACCGATATGATGATCATCTGTACACGATCGTGCAAAAAAAAACCCCGACGAGGTTCTGTGTATCATTATGCAGCAGCGGCGAGACGACGACGAAACCATCCGAGCCTCCTCCGTCTCATCCACCACGGAGATTCGTGTATTATAGTCATTTGATCGGAATGCTGCTACGGAATTCTACTTTGCCGCGTAGGTTTTCTGCTTCTTTGCCACCATTTACTACGACTGCTGATACTACTACTATACCACGCTTTGATGCTGCTGCTGCTGCTTCGTTTGGCACGTATCCATTCGTCCGCGTTCCGAAAACGATCATCGCTCACGCAACCGGCGTTCACGCAAAAAAAAAAAACGTGCGCACTCGCTTCTTCGTCTACAGCCGGGGCGTAGAGATTGAGCGAAAGCGCGAGAAAAGCTGGTGGGGCCGAACATGGGGGAACAGAAAATAGCCGGCAACTGACAGGTAATTATGTTACATGACGATACACGGTCGGGGTGGAAACACAGCTGTACGTACGGTTCGTTTGGCTTGATTGAAGAGCTCATAGCCAAAGCGATGTGTTTCCGGGGGGAAGGGCGCGATTGTGTTAAGCAGAAGTAATGTTGTGTGTGATATGATAACAATTATTCGTATTCATGAAAAGATGGTAAACGTTTGCATTAAAAAAAAAATACCAAAAATTGGCTATTTTGTATGGGTTTATTACTCGTACTAACAAAACGTTAATTGCACTTCCAACAAAGCCTAACAAGTGAAACAACTTCGTTTAGCACAGCGTGCGCTATCAAAGAAAGGCACCACGCCATCAGCAGAAAGCCAAGTTCCTAATGGCTGACGACCCTGAGTGACAATCAGCTCCCAAGGAAGGTGAAGATCAATGCAACCAGGAAGTCGATGCAACCGGCCAAATAGTGAAAAAGTACCTGTGAACCTTAAACATACCCACTATTAAGCGTCCACTATTTTCGCAGCGGCAAGCAATGACGACAACATGATGCAAAAACCTTACTCTAACATGTTTGTCACTAACACGGAAGCGGAATTGAGAAAAATCGAAGGTGGACTTTAAAAACATCCCTACACGTAAGCCTTCGTCCGCCGTGGCGAAAATTCCAGATAACTAACGGAAGATAGCCCACAGAGACGTAGATTTATTTTTACAAGTAAGCTTAAATAATTGCCTTTCAGGGGATGTTTATGTTCTTTTATGTAATTTTTTTTTAAATATCAATCCGAAGATCTATTTTTTAAGTAAAACGGTTTGAAATAGAATGATTTCGTAAAACAAAAAACAAACACAATTGTAGCATACAAAGGATAAATCCCTTTTTTTTGTTTATTTTTCTATATATTTGCGCATCAATATTTGTAGGGGAAAGCGGGACAAAATAGCTAGGTGCATTATTAGCATAGCAACGCGTTTATAATGACTTCTAATGATTGAACTATGTGTTTTTGATCATCTCGAAAATAAGATTTCGTAAAAAGGATGCGCACATGACGTATCCAGGCACATGATATTCATCTAAAATTTTCGTGAAAAAAACAAGCATTTTAATTTAAATGTACAGCTTTTGAAGTTCAAATGTGTACAAAAATTCTCTTGGCGCAAAATAGTCGCTCCAGCTTGGGGCAAACTTATCCGTATGTTTTGACAGGAGCAAAATGATAAGGCTGTGGTGTAAGCAAAGGTCGCTACAATATATTTATTTTTACATAAATAAAACTATTCTGTATGTATACTCTACCGGCAAGAAAAAATACTGATAACAAGTGCATTATTATAATATTCCAGCAATTCTTCACTGAATTTTTTAACAAAACACTTTCATACAAAACCCAAAGCACAAAATATAATGTTGTGGTCCATTTTACCCCGCACAATACATTTTTACGACCTTTAATGTTTATTTTTAAATTTCATTTCATACATTTATATTTGTTGTTAATACGACTAATACTATTTGCCGGCAAAATATCAGTGTAATGCAGTTTACCAAATGAGGTACAGAGCAAATCCTTACCAGTGCCATTTTGCCCTGCTTTCCCGCTACAAATACATATGCCTATACCATTCAAAGCAACCTTTCCCTGCCTGCAGGAAACGATCGTACGGTACAACACTTAACACACGCACGCCGACAATTGAATCGCATTCACAATTGCATTTATTACACAATGCACACACATAAACAACACCCGCCGTCCGATCTGTATCAACCCCTAACGATGATGCATCACGGCACCATTTCTCGTTCGTTCTCTCTCTCTCTCTCTCTCTCTCTCTCTCTCTCTCTTTCTCTTTCTATCTCTCTTTCCTTCTCTCTCTCCTTTCAATGTTTTTCGTTTGCACAAACATGAAAGGATGCATCAAGAATGTGCAGCAATCCGCTAATCAATGCACCGACCGACCGACGAGGAACGAAACGATCCGCTCGGTGTGATGGATTTACTCTCTAACGATGCATTTTCGTGTCAGAAACGATTCCGAAGCAACAAAAAAAAAACCCCTCCCGGGTTGGAAGGAGCAATTCGTTCTGTCGCTCTGTTTTGCTTTTTTGCCCTTCTTCTGCTGCTGCTGCTCTGGCTGCGGTGGTATCTACCAAGAGTCATCGGAGCGTTTGTCACAAACCATTCAACTGTCACACAACACGGTGGTGTACCTTCGGAAGAGCAAAAGTAACACACCGAAAGGAAATACCGGGAAACTTACCGTACGGTTTGCCCTCACGCATTGCAGACTGTTAATGGGGCATGTGAAGGGGGACGTGCGTGAAGGCACTTTACTTCCACCAATCCAACCGAAGGCCCACAACCCGCTGTGTCTCTTCGGTGCAGTTGGTAAAGAAATAAAGCATACAGAACAACCTCACGCAGCCGTTCGACTTCTCACCCGGTTCGCCTTTGTAACAACTCGGAAGAGGCATGAAAGAAAACTCAGTTGCGTCTTCTAAGTGATGATAAGTTTTTATTTATTATTCCACCATTCTCTTCCACCATGTTGCTTTGCTACATGCTTGCCACGCGAACTGTCTTTTACACGATCTTTCTTCAATCCCACAGCTTGCCATTCATATGCGGTTAGTTTCGTTTTTTTTTTCTTCACAGTGCCACATTCCTTCTCTCAAAAATCCAGGTTTCCTTTTCCTCCGCTGTTGTTGATGTTATGCGGTGAAGAGTGCATTGTTACGCGAATGTTACGATTTTTTTTAAAACGGTAATTAATGCCTCTTTACTTCTCATTCTCATTCTGCCCAACTGAAAGAGTGTTGCTTGTGTTTTATTTGCTCCATCCCATCCAGGTTTGATTCACACACATGATGGATCAAGGCTTGTGTCTCGCCCGGCCCGGCGCGGAACTGGGCCGTTTTTGCAGCGATTTGTGGGAACGAGAACGAGGCACACGGCGGGGGAAGGAGGGAACCTGCCCTTTTGGAGTGTGCGAAGCAAAAATAACACAGTTTCATCCCCCCAAGCCCACCATGGCACACCAAATAAGGCAAACAAACCCATGCCTTGGGGTGTACTGCTGCATGGTAAAACGGACTCACCGGAGCAGCACGGAAAGGGGGTTGTTTGTTTGTTTGTTTGTTGTCTTGTTGCCTTTTGTTTCGGGCGATTATTGTACGATGTGTAAATGTTTCTTCTTGCATCATACATCGCCCCTTTCGTTTGCATCAATTCATTCAAGCTGCGAAAGTCGAGTTTCACACACACTTGCTATCGGCTCTCCTCCAAATTCCATCAACATATCAATCACGCCCTCTCGGTCATATCGAACCATTTTTGCTGCGTGTATTGATTTGATATTGTTGCGATTTTCCTCTCTCTTTCTCTCTCTCTCTCTCTCTCTCTCTCTCTCTCTCTCTCTCTCTCTCTCTAATTACTTTCCACCCATTCAGCTCCATATTCCCGGGTGGCCCAAACTCGCCCGACCATCCGTCCAGCGGAACCGGCGGAATCAGACGCAAACACATGCGTGAAACATATTTCGAGCACATGTTGTGTGCTTGTTGTTCTGCCCCGCCGTGGGGTTGCGTCAGCTTTACTGCACTGCGCGACTGCGAGGAGCAAAATCACACACGTTCACGAGCACGACGAGCTGCCCCAGCGTGTCTCATCGCACGGGATCGCAGCGGAAGGATATGGCCGGGAAGTGCGGGTGATCGGCATTATCGTACCCCGTGCACCCATCATCATCGTGGTGTTGGAATGATGTTTTATGAGCCCCCGAGAGCTGTGTGTGAGCTTATGTTCATTAACGAGCGATAAGTGGGTTGCCGATAAGATATGATTTTTTTTTCTCTCGATTTTTTCGAACTCTTTCGAGCAATCGTAGCCCGGCGTGGAAGCGGAACGCGGGGAGCGATTTAGAAGCGTCTACTTGGACCGATTAAGACGCTTTCGATTTCCCACGCCGATATGATTTTTGAAAACGGCTCGAAGCACGTGTCAAGGTTGTGAAATAGGAACTGCTAATGTGCTAAAGGGTGCTACCAGAACTGTCGTTGTTGTTGCCAAGCATTGCTTGGTGACAAATCTGTGCCCTTGTGTGATTTTTGACTACAATCATTTTTTTTTCATTTTCAAGAAGATTTTTATAACATTTCTTACTTTTTTTAAAGATTTTTAAATGGTTTGATTTTTTGCAATAATCTAATCAAAGGATCAGCTTCAACCTTCTTTTGCGATGTTGTAATAAAAATGTTTAAAACTTATAATTATCCTGCGACAAAAAAAAAACAATAAAATCAACATCAAAGCATGTACAGGTGTTATTGGTCTGGACATTCTTTATTAAAATGATTTTGATTCGAATATTTATTATTATATCGAACTGTGATTGAGCTGTTACGTATTTATTGTTCCAAAAAAAAAACATTTAACTGAAAACATGACTTTCGTAATGTTTTGTTGATTTTAAGAACCTATTGTTATTTCATTTATTTTATTTACACGATTATTATGGCAAATGTTTAGCCGTTTTTGCAAGCATACTGTGGATGTTTGCAATGATATAATGCAATGTGTCAAACGAATAGGGGAATTTTGCCAATTGGCTGTGAGACTTTGCAATTGACTGTGGTAGACGGTACTAGCAGACAACACCATTTTAATTAATTTTCAATATCAATAGTAATATTTTATTGTAGCTTCGCTACAGGAATTAATAAGTTTATCATGTGCACATATGAATGTCACGAGATAACTGCTTAAAATTATGTTTTCTTAGAAAACAGCATCAGTACCACTTTGAAACTGTTTTCATCGAAA
This sequence comes from Anopheles melas, assembly GCA_000473525.2. Taxonomy (NCBI): domain Eukaryota; kingdom Metazoa; phylum Arthropoda; class Insecta; order Diptera; family Culicidae; genus Anopheles; species Anopheles melas. Next base: position 13,575 of record KI921825.1, read on the forward strand.
CCCCATAGAAGAACTTTCATTTCTTCTGTATGCTTGTGTGATCCCCCTAACCAATTAAAACATTACTCCAAACGATTTAACTAATCCATCATTTTGTGCTCCATATCATCGTATTATCATCATTATTTTCATTTTTACAGCCATTATCGAAGTTATTCAGCTTATTTAAAAAAAAATAATATAAAGAGCAGCTAATATTTCATTTTTTTAAGGCATAAAATTGGGCTGAGTAATTATTTGTAGTTTTGAAAATATATGTAAAGAATAAACATCGTCTCGAATCAATATTGTCAATCGTTTACACGAATTTAACAGTTTATGTAACATTTTTAATAGCCCCACGCACAAACGTCAGCCACGGGTACCGTAAGAACATTCCAGAAAATTCCACCACCGGTGGTTTGTGTATCGACAAGATCGCGAAACGGAGAAGCGATAGCGAAGCGCGAAACCAGCGAACGATCTCAACACCGGTCACGCGCGTTTGTTAGTTCACCGTCAAAAAGTCTGCATCGATTACGCTCCTCCATCATGCACACACACACACACAGAAGCACGCACTTAACGCGTGGTAAAGTTAAGGTCACCTTACCATTTATTCATCGTGATCAAGCACGAGAGAAGCATCACCACCACCGCCCGGAGGGGCTGCTATCCTGGGGGTTCTGCCTTGTACGTGATGATCTCAAAACCCTTCACAACGCGGCATGTTCCCCAAATGCATCATTCATTGATCGGACAACTTGCCAAACCCGTACACAAACGCACACACACACACACACTTCACTATTATTCATCGTCCGCGGTTGACGCTTTGGCGAAAAGAATTTGAAATTCTGAACATTAGCCCGAAAGCCAAACGTGCATTTACAAGTCGACGTACAAGCGTCTGGGTTTGGGCACTCACACCTGGACTGTGTGCAGGAGGATGGAAACGTGACAGAACGGCCGGTGCCAAAACACGATGGAGAGCTAGCGATCCTTGGAAGCTGATCAAGACCAGAGCTGATTACATTGCGGTGCGGCTGTAAAAACCCTGCTTGAATATGGTTAAGAAGCTGAGAAATACAGAAGGTCTTACGACCCCTCCTGATTCTGACAGCTCTGCTAAGTGATGTTTAAAGATTTTACTGCCTCAAAATAGGTCAGAAGTCGGATACGGTTAACAGTAGCGCTATGAGAAGTACCGGTTTTTGCAAATGAAATGAAATGAAAACATGCACAACCACTTGCAGAACCTGATCCGGTGGAGGTTTTGGGTGTCGATTGAAACTACTACACGTTATCGACCTCCGTCGTGTGCAGGCAAGCTTGTAACCGTGTAACCGTTCAGCAAAGCAGCACCCGGAACGTGCTCTACACGCAGTAGATTACCTGATCGTTTAATGCTCTGCCAGCCCAACTTGGTAATAGCTTGGGAGTTCAGGATATTCACTGGCACCACCACACCGAATCCACTCCACACAATGCCGAACCGATCCAGACGCTCCTCTGGCACAGTTATTGCAATCGTCGTAGTCGTACTACCGCGACTTTGCTGGAAGGTACGTCGTGTGTACGCGCGGGATTGCTCTCACGCGAGAAAGCGTGCACACCAGAACATGAAACGAACAAAAAACAGGATCTTAACGCAAGAACGCATGACTACACGGTCGTACCACGTGGACCCATTGGGCGATGGAGGCAACTGTGGCGACTGTAGGAGTACAACACGGGAGTACCAACCGGCAACACGTTTGCCGACCGCAGAAAAAAAAATCGCAAGAAGAAATAATGGCCACCCCTCCCCCTCCTCCCTTTCCAGAGACAATCCCCACACGGACCATACCGACCACAAACCGTAATACACAACCACAGGGCACAGGAATCCGAGAAGCGGTGTAAAACGCATAAATCATGAACTCAATCTCCCTGAGCCCTTCGCAAACCCTTTCTTCTTTCCACGGGGGAGGGGGGGAGCGTTGGAGAAAGGGAAAAACTTGCAACGAAAAACCTCCGCTAGAACCCAGCCCAGTCCCCCACTCCCTCTTAGATCCTATTCTACTTGCTCCAAACTCTGTCGGCTTCTCTGCCTTTTTCTGTGTGAGTTTGTTGGTGTGTGTGTGTGTGGTTACCGATACCCGGGGTACACCACAACTGGGTGGCAGCGAACTGACGTGCCACCAGAATGCTCACCCTTCCCCCCCCCCCCCCCCCAACATCGCACAGCCGTTTTTTCGCTGCCTCGCTTAATGTTGTGCTCCACTCGACGTTCGTTTTGGTATTTTCGTTTCCCTTCCCTACGCTCATTGTCGTGACGCAAAAAGATATTCGCGTACAGCCGCAGCCAGCCAGCGACCGTCAGCAGAGCTGAGCGGAGCAGCTTAAGCAAACGAGCCCAGAGTGGAGCAAAACGGGGAAGGCAAGGAGCAACAGCAGCAGCAGAAAGCCGTCTTTGGTTGATTTTCTGGTTTAACTCGTTCGACAATTGAACGCCCTCCACCCCGAGGGAGACCGGGCTCGTTAAGGGGGTGTGCGAGATTTCGAGGTTAGGTAGAACCCGTACGCGGTCACGATTATGTGTTACGTGTGTGTGTGTGTGCACACGCAAACCACCCTCCTGTCGCACCCCCCCCCCTTAAAAGGGTTGTAGAACAGCGTCCAACATTTTGAAACTTCTCTCTTCCTTCGAAAAGGAACGGATCTAGTTGTAAAAAGAGTCCTCCACCGTCTTCCCTGCTGCTTTACGGACTGCTTGTGTTCTTCGGACGGTGTGTGTGTGTGTTTGGCCGCGAATTAGATCCGCCCGCGGTCAAAGTGTCTAGTGTAGGGTGAAACCGATACACACAGAGGCAAAAGCAATGGACGAGAATTATTCGAAGCCAGCCGCTGCCAGCGTAACCGGTTTCTTGAGACTCGCGTAGTAAGACAACCGCTGGAGTAGGCGCGTAAGAACGTACCCGGTCCCGCAGAAACGGAAAACGGCGGAAAGAAAATTGCAGCATTCACCAACCACCAACCAGTGCGAGGAATACAGAGAGAAGTACAGACAGCAAGCGCGTAATGGAACGAAAAAGACGAGCCCGGGCACCAACAACGCGTTGCGCCGCTTGCCTCCACTCGCGGTTGGATGGAAATGCTCACGAACGGTGCGCTTTGATTTGATTGAGAGCTTTGGGGTTTAACCTTTCTTCGTCCTTTACTGGCTGGGAGTATGGTGTTGGCAGCCGTGTGCGCGTATCGGCGATGTATTGCCCGGTACTTAATCAGACAATTGGGCTATGAGGAAAACCCACGCACCCTACAAAAGCGCGCACACACACACACACACTGTCGGGTTCGTTGCTTACTGCTCGTCTTCCGCGCGCAGAGTGCGATAGAAGGAGCAGAGAGAGAGATTGCAAAGACC
>AXCO02010108.1:0-11544 GCA_000473525.2 Anopheles melas
AATTTTCTATCGCTTCTTTTTCCACACCCAGCGCTTTCCTTAATGCACGCTCATCATTCTGCAAAACGCTACTCGCACCAGTAGATCGGGGGGGGGGGGGGGGGGGGAGACTCCTAGCGACGTTTATGATTAGTTTTGGCCGCGAGCCACAATCGTCCTCCCGGCCGCTCGTTGCTACAATTTATTTAACACCTTATCGGGAAAAATGATGATTGATTACCAGCGCCCGGGCGAGGCAGAAGGTAGGAACAGAAGAAAAAAATACACAGCTACCAGCATGTAGAAGCATGATGTAGAACCGTGTCAGCCCCGGACCGGCAATGATCAACCGATGAAGCGGCGCTGCCCTGGAGCGATTCGATCGGAGTAGATTATTCACTCCCAGAAGCTGCGCGTTCGTGTGCGTTTTTGTTCTGATTTGCCGCACACCGAGCGCCGAGACGGCTTCGGTTGGTTTGGCGCACCGGTTTGCTATGACCTGTGTAGCCTTCTGTTGATGTGTAGCTTGAAAGACTGTTTTCGGGCATTGTTGTTTCGGGCGTCGTCACCTCGAGCTGGCTTGGCGGTGTCATAAGTAAGGCAAAACGTGCCCATGCCGCTACCTGTTGGACCTGATGGCCCGTGGGGAGGAAAATTGGAGCACCTGCATATTACATCTCACTTTGGTTGGAGCGAGCGAACAGTGTAAGCTGTAAGTGTAAGTGCAGGAGGAAGATCGATGGCTCTCAAAATCGCTTTCATACTCATATATTAAGCGGGCGAAAGCATATCAGCGGGCATTTTTATCATATTGTTACAAAATGAGGCTATATTTATGATTTCTGATTATTGTATTCATATTTATTTATTAAAAACTTCGAATTGCAATGAGCACCATAGCTATATTAAAAACTAGTTCAATATTCCTATCCTGTCAGCACAACCTAGCCTAAAATTGTCATCAAGCCAGTTTCGAATGTAACCATTGTTTATCACCGCAACCAAGATGTTTTACAACCGTTGTCAAATGGTTTATTCGTTTCAAAATGAAATTTCAGTTTCAACACATAATTTTCAACAAGAACTGTCAAACTTCTAGCTTGGTACCGTGTTTTGGACCGGTAAAATCCTAACTCGAATCTGGAAAACCTACCTTTTCTTGTTACCCATTATACATTTTCCCAGATTCGAGTTGGAATTTTACGGGTTCAAAACCTAGTGTTACTCATTTGAAAAGACTGAACGGATTCGAATAGTATGTACGATGTTGACAATCGTTTAACGTGTTTGAAAAATAGTGTTACGATGTTGAGCTGGCTTGAGAAACCCTGTAAGCATTGAAATCCCAAATATAGATTTTCATTAAATAGTTTCCAACCTGTTTATCCAATATTGTTGTTGAGGAAATAATGCGAACTTGCGATAATTCAATAATAGGATGAATGATGGTGCGGAATATAGATCTGTTTATTACTTAGGTATTTAAACAGTCCTATTACTTTGTACATCACTGTCCTCCGCACACCCGGAACAATCTACAAAGCCTAGAACCATGCGCGGCATGTTCCTTTTAATGTTTGCAAACCTATGCTGTACCATCTCATTATTCCACACCAGCAAACACACACACATGCCAACTTCCCTCCCGTGTCTGGAACGCCTTGATGGTTCCGATATTCCTCTCACCAGCCCACTCCATCGCACGCTGCTTGCCGATGTCTTTTGAATTGAATCGTTCGGCCAACCGCCAAACGGCCTCTCAAATGGACCCCAAACCGGCGTTTGAAGTTGATGCTGCGTTGCCCCGTAGTGTCCACGCGACGATGAAATCGTGCCACCGTGCCCGTGCTCCGTCACCTGCAGGACTGTTTTTTTCTGTTCACGCTCGCCCGATGGTTACGGTCACGGCTGTTGACCTGACGCCGCGGGAGCAGCAGTTACCCCCACGGGCGCGACCCATTCAAATTGCCATCCGACCTGGCTGGGGAAGCAAAGTCGCACTTTCGAAGTTTCCGCACGGGGCACGGGATTGTGGCACGATTTGTTCGGACTTGCATTTTGATTGATTAATTTCCAGTCAAGCGTTTGGGTTCAAACGCGTCCGCTCACGAATGGTGGTGAGCTCCGTTGCATAGCCACGTTGTTGAGCTGGGGGGGGGGAATTTTGAACGGAGAAAGGCAAGCGTGCCCTTTACCCGATCGATATCGACCGTGTGGAAATTGGAGGTTAATTATTATTCTAAATCTCGATGATTTGATTTACGCTACTTGCGTTCATTTATCATCCCGGCTGGGTGGGAAACAACAGCGAGAAAGAAGTGTAAAAGAAAGCATAGATCTTGCTGCTTCTTTGCCGGAGAAAAACCGATTAGAATGACGGGGATGTTACACAATTCGGTAGCACAAGTTGGATACGAGATAAATTCTGATTGCTCCACATGATCCACTGGCTACAATTAAAACAATTTAATTAAGAATCAATAATTACAATCTTTAATTTACGCGTGATTTAAGGTGTTTGATAAAAGCATGAGCATTAATTTGTTTTAAATATTTAAAAATGAATCATTTTTTAGCCTCAAGTTGAAGTTCTGCATTGCGGATATTTGAACGTGTTTGAGGTTTGTGAAAAAGCTCACACCTCGCCACCAATCCCCATCAAAACGGCCTTGCTCGATCCCTTGATCAGGTGCGATAATTGATTGGTTGTTTTATATGGCCATTAAAATTCCACTTAAATTTCCATCCCACCGTGCGCATCGCTCTTTAATCGTTAATCGTGAGAATTTTCCGCCGAAACTATTAATCTAGTTTGACTTTTATTTTTTCCTCACTTCCCGGTCTCCCTGCGCACCCGTTTTCTTATCGCACTCGCGATCGGGTTAATAAAATCGGCCCCAGGTGCGTGAAACCGTGCCCAATCAAACGGTGCTGGCCAGTGCTTTTATCTAATTAAATGATACGCATCGGATACGTGAATCGAGTTGTGAGAATGTCATTGCGGGAGGGGTATTCTTCCAAGGTTGTCATAAAACTAATCAAACGGCTGGTAGTAGGTTTATACGGTTTTACATTGAATATTTGGTGTGTTTCCTCTACGGTTGCCATCTCAAGCACCGTTTCGAGCTGTTACATTCCATCCGCAGCTCACTGGCTGCTACACTGTCGCTTAGATTTTGCCTCCTAATGATTCCACCATCTGGTGCCTCTTTGATGGTACGACAAGGGAAGAGAGGGTGGTGGTGGAGCAGCAAGAATACCAAACTCATCGCCAGCACATGTGGTTGGAGTTCCCACAGCTGCTCGGGCCCAAATCGACACCTTGCCCGTGGACTATCATGCACATCTACCGCGGAATGTTCGACACGCCGGCAGCTAAAGCTCTTCCCCTTGCCGATGGCCAAAGTGCTAATCAATGTGCTTGTTCGTACGGCCGTTGGGCAAGCAGCAGCAGCAGCAGCAGGACTAGAAGACGGATGAGCAGCACCATTATTCCACACTTAAGCCACACTCGCACGTGGTACTTAAGGGTGCGTAACGTGGACCATCAGTGGGAGCGGGTTCTCATGAGGGGTTGTTTTTGGACATTCCGAACACATTCTTTCACAGTTCGGTATAACATCTGTCAAAGAGTTAGTAGGCCAACAGTAATAACACAACAAGTAGAAGTATTCTACAAATAGCTAATCGCATAGTTTATGTTTTGCGATGTTTGTATTTCAAAGCAAACCGTGCTATCTGATAAGCTTCTTTCTAAGATTGTTAATCTTTAACATATTTGATTGCTTCTTTTTCATCTTTTCTGTTTATTTTTATTTTGCGTAATAACGAACAGGAGATCAAACCGACATTATCAAATTTGTAGTATTAGGCAATAGTAGATACTCCTTGCTATGCAGAATCGTTCATTTAAGAAACCATACAGTCCGACTTTGTTCAAGTCGGTGTATTCTAGGCTCAAAGTATGCATGAAAACAAAAATTAGTAAATAATCGGCGCCGTAATCTTTCTAATAATTTTGTACCAAAATGCCCTCAAGAGCTGAATGTATTAATTACACAAAATTTAAAATAAAAGCCATAAATAATTATAGGAAAAGCTAATTTATATTTTAAAGATTTTTTAAATTAACTCTACCGACAGAAGTAACAATTGATCCCACACTTATTTTACAGAAGAAAGTAAGCATAAAAGTGTTCATTTATTTAATTATGTATTCTTTAGTGGCCTGCACATAATGATTCATACCTTAACAATAAACTAAGGACAAATTAAATTGGTTTATGATACTAGTACATTTCAGGCTAAAGAAAATATCAACATTGGGGCCCTTCACGATTCTAGTCAGCTTTTTGTATGGAATTTGACAGTTGGAGGCTGAAATCATGTAAACACTCCATACAAAATCACAAATAAAATTAGTCTGCAATTTTCACTCTAGCAAATTTTAGCTTTAAATCTAGAATAAGATTCGAGTACCTGCTCGAAAACACGGTGTTGTTTACATTTACCCCAAGGTGCATTAAATAGATCAGGTGGTGAAATCTAGAATCAAAGTGTATGTAGTCCAGGTGGTTTCATAGCATTTTTGTATTGACGAATACTCAAAACACTCTTAATATCTTCATTCAGCAGCTGAAGCGATAAAAATCAGCCTTCTAAATTCATACACCTAGGGATAAGCCCACCTTTATATTATACCCACTTAGAAAGCTGCTCGAAAACTGCTACACCATGCAAACAGCTTACAGGTTGGAATTTCAGCCGAACTTAAACTTCTCGAACTCGAACTTAAAACGGAAAATGCTATAGAATAATGTCTACAAATAAACTGAATTTTTGGTGAGGCGTTTTGAATAGGGTATTTGGGATTAGGATTAGGATAGAAAGGAACAAAGCAAATGGATAGTTTCTGACACTTTTAACAGCTTAAACAGCTCAAATACTTTTAATTTACTTTTATCTTATAACGCTCTCCACCAATAAATTGTAAGATCATTTGTAATCTGAGGTAATTATAGAAACATCACCAAAAAGCTTCAAGCAGTCTTCACGAAGCAAACTTTGGTTCGCTGAATTGCTGTAACAGTTATGTTTCATTAACAATAGCACCTCTAGTGGCACCAGCATCACCAACATGATCATAAATAGCCAGCAAGAGCAACAAAACCAATACCGTCTGCTAGCGGTTTAAATTCCTTTGGGGAACTTTCGCATCCTAATCCCAGCTACGAGGGCGAGGAAAGAAGAGTGCTTGAGCTTCGTCACTGCACAAAAAAAAAAAAACACACACAACCCGATCACGCCAGATGGGAAGCGTACAGGTGAAATTATTATTATCGTACTATGAAATGCCTCTCCCGAACAAGAAGCAATGAAGCGGCCGTGGTTGGAGGCGCCAACAGCTCCCTGGTCAGTGGGATCCCGTGGGATCTTGTCTATCTTAAGCGTCGTGCACATTAGCTGCGATAGCTGCGTACGGTTACGGGAGACAGCCCTGTTGGTTCGAACGCTCTCGAGCGGTTTCTTTCCCCGTGGCTCTCTTTCCCGTTGGTTTTGCATACCATCCCATTCACCTACCGGGCTTGGTTGGCAGTGGGCTGAAAACGTGCAGCCATAATTTCAACGCCAGGCTGCACCAGATAAAAGTGTTTATTAGCCCGATTTTATAGTACCGGGCGCCACCGTCCAGGACAGCATGCTGTCCATTACAGCCTCTTTTTCATTCCCACTGTGCAGCAATGCACGGGACAGAATTGAACACGGTACACGAGTTGCTGGGAGAATTATCCACACATCTCGTTTAACAACCTGCAGCCATCCCCATTCTACAGGTGGCTCGTTTATTGGGTTAAAAAGTATTAATTAAGATATCATAACGATTTCGTCCACACCAGTCCGTAATCGACTTAAGCAACACTCGTACACTGGCAGCAAGCAGGGCAAGAGCGAGGGAAATGCCCACTCTCGTGTCCGTGATGTGTGAAACCGGTTCAATCAGTATCAAATAAAAATTAGCTTATCTGGATCAATCGATGTCGCCTTTCGGGGAAAAAAGGTAGTGTGCAGAGTTGCGCTTTAAAATTCGGTGCGTTTTTATTACTTTCCCAGGCTCGATCGATCACCGTTCGGAGGATCCGTGCCGGTGTACGGGAATTGGATACGAGTTATGATGGTTCCAATTGATTATTTTATTTCACTTTTGTCTTTCGCTAACCTTCCACCCTTCCACGGTACATTCAAACGAGCATTTACATTTAACGCCCTTTAGCTAACGATCGAAAACATCTTCCAGCCGTAACGCTGTCCAAATCAGAAGCCTAATACCCCTTACGGTGGTAATCTTTCATTGTGTTGCTGCTTTTCCTACTAGAAACTAGGGAAATTCCCAAACACTGTCGCACACTGATTGACGCGATTGAATTTCGTCTCGTCTTAGGCCCTCTCTTTTTTACCAGTGGTTCACCAGTCAAACGACTTTGAAGGTGAAAATTGATGCGCTTAACGATGGCCTCAACCTTGGCGGGACGGGAGAGCACTAGAGGACTTCTCCTCCTCCTCCTATGCGTGGATCCGGTTAGGATGGCGCCCGCAGAATGACATCGCAAATGAATAATCATGAGACATAACCGATTCGGAGCGAAGGTCCGCGCGCCGAGACCATAAAACACCGCAAAACATTAGAGGCCAATTGATTGAGAAAAATGACTGAGCATCTGAATATATTAAGATTATCGCCCAGCGCCGATGATTGGCATTTCTGGAGATGGCTGGAAACAACATAATTTATTCCTCGGTTAAGCCAAGGGAGTTGGACCAGCGTTCTGCAGAGAGGCAAATCCTTTACGAGTTTATTTTCTGCTTCTGAGCTGTGGTGAAGCAGTGCGTACATTGACACCACGCTGTACGCTGATGTCGGGTTTGGATGGAGCGGTATGGATGCTACCAGTCCGTTTTTAGCCTTACTTTACACTTTTCACACATAACTGTGAACGGTTGAGCATGCTGAAGCTCGGGCAAGGGTAAGCCTGTTGAACGGTTCAATTGCTAATTTTGTGGCGAATTTCCAACCTCCATAAAACAGCAGGCAGAAGATCATAAAACGTGTTTGTCGATGTGAGCTGTGTTGTTTTGAGTAAATAAAGTGATCGATTTCATGATGATCGCTATGAACGATCGCACAAACAAACGGTTAGGAGTGAGATCATAAACATATAGTGGATGTTAGCATTCTGCATAATGGTAGGGAAAAACAAAACACCTATACTTGAAAATAGATTTTTTTTTAAATTAATTTGTGTTAAACAGTACACATTTGTGCAGCTTGAAACGATGAAAACTAAAATAAATGTTTGAAGCATTCAACTACCCTTTGCATGTGAGCTTTTTTCAGAGATGTTGGAAAATTATTTGAAATATAACAGAGAGCTTCGAACGATCGAAAAAGTCAAAGCATTTGCTCTAATTGAGATTGTACGGGATAAGTGCTTAATGTATTGGAAAAAAACTTATAAGATTTCTAAACAAAAAATGAAAAATTTAAAGTAATCACATCTTAAATTTCGAATACATTCGATGAAAAATATATATTTTCGTCATTTTACAATTTTTGTTCAAATGAGATTAACGTTCATGCGTTTTCTTACAAATTATTGCCAATTGTGTACATTTTTCTGATATCCAATGTCATCTAGATATAAACAACAATAATTATTTTTAAATATTTATTTTTAACTACAAAACACATGTTTGAGTACATGCAACCAGGCGGTGAAGTAATATTTTATTTATATCCCTCGTATTTTAAGAACAAGGCCAAAACGATGAATAAAACAAAGCCAAAGTCATGCTTAGTCTCGTAAAGGCTCCTTATAACACTAACAGACCGTTAACAAAATAAAACATTACAAAACAAAACGAGAATAATTCCACGCTCAGATTCCGATGGTTCATTACCAAACCCCCGTGAGCAAAAGTGCGCGAACAACGCGCCTGTAAAGACTTCAACTGCACGTGCAGCAGCAGCGACGAACCCGGGCTCGAATTCACCCTCCACCGGGGCTGAAGCTGGTTGGTGCGCTGGAGCGAGGAAAAGGAAAGTGCGGCATCTTCATTTGGATATCCCCTCCTCCCTCTCCCCCCCCTCCGCTTCCCCCACTATCAAAACCAACCGAAGCAGCACCATGGAAGCAACGGGGCGAGGGATCAAGGGCAAGATCACCATCGGTCACCACGCCGAGCGAGGAGGTTCATCATCAGCGTCGTCGACATCGTCACATTGGGCCGGTCTTCATGTTTCAACCGTAAAACCAGTTAAGCAAGAATTTCCTTCCCCTCCTCCCAGCGCGCTTCCAGGTCCGCCCAACGCCTCCCCTTACCCCTCACAGGCACAGGCACGATTTCTCCCCGGGTGCGATCCTCGTAAAAGGTTCGTCCGAAAAACTGGACAGATTTTGTCCGAACAACGATCGGGTTAGCGGGTTCACCCGGGAGATTGTTGTTTCGGGATGGACGGGACAGGATTTTTGTTTTTTTGTTTCTCTGTGTGTCGATGTTGCTGGTTTGTTTTTTTTTTCTTTCTTTGAGACCGTTCGTTCTGTGTCTTTATGCTGCTATTCGAGGAGAGCGAGAGAGAGAGAAAAAAGTGGGAAGCGACGCTGATGAGACATCCATCTTTTGTTCCTGGTGGCCGGCTGTGTTTTGGGGTGGGCAGGAAAGAAAGCAATGCCAAGACGATTAAATGTTACCACTTTGATCAACGAACGACGTTCTTCAGAGGAAGCTTGAGCGCTGCGCTGCTGCTGCGTCAAGAACCCGCGCGGACGAACGCATACGGCCGGGATCAAAACCCTTGTGTCAGTAGTGAATATTGAAGGGTATGGATAGGCAGCAAGCAAAACAAAAGCAAGAGCTGTGCAGTTTTGCGTACACATTATTATAATGCTCGAGTGGGTACACACGTACAATGTAGCGATTACAACGGGACGTGATGAAAGTTGCATCGTCGGAGTGTTAAGATAAAGGCACACAACTTTTGTTCGCCCTGGCGATGGCGATGGTGCTTGTTGTTTCTGGATTTTTTTTCTGTTAATGATTTGATTCGAGTGGCCCCACAAAAAGCAAACAACCCGAAAAGGGAAGGGTAAGGACTGGCACCGACATCAGGCGTTCTATTTCACTCGCAATGATATATACATTTATATTTACTGATTTCATGGCAGCTCGAGCGTGGCCACGTCTACGGATAGCGATAAAGAAATGGATTTTCCACCGTCCAGCCTGCCAACCCGGCCCTGTCCGACTGCTCCAGATGCGAAAGAATGCCACATTCATGAGGTTTCGCTCTCTTTCGCTGTTTTATTTTTCACGCTACACAAACTTCCAACCCGAGGTGGCTCACGCCACACCGAAAAGTAATTCCCTTCGTTATCGTTTCGTTCCTTTCAAACTCCCACGAAATTTAGAAACAAAAATTGTATACCTTTGCTATCTGTTCCAGCGAAGGTTCAGCCCCGTCCGCAGCTCGAACCGCAGCTCGCCCTCGGACAGTAATCTGCCGGAATGCGTGCAACCTGTCCGCGACGGTGGTGCTGGAGGTTCGCTTCGGTCGCCCACAATTTCCCACCGGAATTCCGTGGCCCAATAAACAGTTCATCATCATTTCGGCTGCTGGCGAAGCCCCGTTGTCGAAGCGTTTGATATTTCATCAGCATCATCATCACACATTACCATCCATCCAGTACGAACGCGTTGCTGCACGCTTTGTGAGGCTTGGGCCTGAAAGACCCAATCAACGCGCTGGTATCTATTTAACAGACGAACAGGCGTAAAATCGGCTCTCGATTGATTCCAGGCCTATCGCACACTGCCGCGCAGGGAAAATCGTTTCCTTCTACAATAAAAGACAATCTTTCACGCACCGTTCGGAGCGAGCATCCGGACACCGCGCTGCCTTGTTTGTCCATAGGGTATAAGGGTAGCCTCTCCGAATGTTCCCATTCACATTACCATTGCACAGCATCCACGCAGAACGGCTCCGAAACCGTGTACGTTTCGCCCCGTTCGCGAACCTGATGCTATCAAATATTTGCTCAAAAACTTCAGCCGAGAGCAAATCTCCATCTCTGCATCGCGCGTACCAACGGCACAGACGCGTGGGGTGACCTTTGAGCGTACCGCGCGAGCGCGCGCGCGGAAAGGATTCGCTTTCTCTGGGCGCAATTTTATCTGGTTCTCGCTATTGGCCTCGCGCCGCAAAATCGTACGTGCTGCAAACGATGATCATCGACATCTTCTATGGGAAACATGTTTTGCGGGATGATTGCACGAGGAGGAGGAGGAGGAGATCGATGGGTGGAGCTGCAAGGAAGAGGCAGAAGGAATAAAAAAGGAACGGTATCGGCAACAACGTGTTTCACGCGATTGAACTGCAAACGGCTTCAGCAGATGGTTCCGGATCGAAGGGAGTTGAATCATGTCAAACAAGAATTGACGGATCGTCGCATCGTCCGTCCAGTGTACCGTTTGCGAATCGTGTGGATCGGATCTGATGCCGATGAAGTTACGTTTGCATCACGCTGCTATTAAAATTGTTCCCGTGCAGGCAGTATGTTCGTCGTGAATGTTCGCTGTATTACTGATGGCTAGCTGGCAAAGGGTAAAGTTTAGCGTTGTGCTGTGGAGGCTAACTGCGAAACGGCTTGACCAGTTAGGGGTACTTTCTTCTTCGTTTCAAAATTTGATATGAGATTTAAAAAATGACTATTTGATTTAAGGCTCTAAGACTCAGATTCAAGAAGAAATATAAGACCGAATATTATTGCATATTTGTTTTAAAAAGAGTGTAGGTGTAGTAGTAAAGAAAATCAATTAAAAAAAATGTATGTTTTCTTGAAGCCTTAAATGTGTAGAGCCCGAGATTTTTAAAAATATTGTCTCATTGTTTATCTAAATAGTTGAAAATTTCAATTAAAAACTGCATCTCAAAGTACCAATTATGAGGACAATGTTCCTAGCAATTTGCCACAACTGTGCCAATGGTGGCTGTCAGCCAAAACACGTGGATATTTACACCAAAATCAATTTTGGGACATTTTTTTCACGCAAATAAAGTAATAATAAATTCACTGCCGGTAAATAACTATATGAACACCATTAAAAACGATAAATAAATAGTTTCAAATCTCCGTTTTCTATCACGGGTTATGTGAATGCACAATTAATCGCTCTAGCCAGAATTGGTACACTTACCCTAGTTACACTTACCCTATTACGCGATACTCGACTAACGCGAATTTGCAGTACGCGGTTTCTCCAAATTTGACAGCTCCATGTGTTTTTTGAAAATATTTTAATATTTTTAAATGTTTGTGCTCTTTTAGAATTTTACTAATGTGCACAAAGTATTCTGCATCGAATTGGTGCAAAAGATACCTGTTTTACAACAAAAATACGCTGTATGAACATACATATAAGTAAGTAAGTAAGTAAGTAAGTAAGTAAGTAAGTAAGTAAGTAAGTAAGTAAGTAAGTAAGTAAGTAAGTAAGTAAGTAAGTAAGTAAGTA
>AXCO02010114.1:0-11505 GCA_000473525.2 Anopheles melas
GGGGAAAGATAGAACGCTACGAAGAAAATTGTGAAAATTCATTCAGCCACTGAGAAAATATTTCCCTCCCACTGTCGGCGTGGCGTATAAACCGATTTGCCGAATGTGTATTTTATGTGCGCAAATCGTTCTCGGGGGCTTCTTTTTTGTTTTACTTTCCACTGCCATCGCACTTCCTCTCCCCCTTTCGATTCGGGCAGAAATGATGGGAAAAGCATAAATTCCACACCGAATGAAAAATGGCCATGAGGCTGGATCAACCCACCAAAAAGCTTATGCTGTTACGCGCTTCACCGAACGCGTGGCCCACCCGTCCAACCTCCCATCCCCAGGACCCGAACTCTTCCCAGGCTATTATTTTATGTCTCGAGACATTCCTTTTCCATTACCGCGTGTCATCCGGGCGGATCAAACGATGTTGCGGTGTTGCCTTTACGCTTCTTCTATTTTTCTCCCAGCAAAGTCTATCGCCTATCGCTGCCGCTGCCGTGTGAAATTGTGATGCGAAAGGAATTTAAACATTCCGTTTTGTGTGTGTGAGGGGTTGGATGTGGTTTCGGGTTGATGTGTGCCCACTGCTCGTTAAGCAATCGATGGCAAACAAAATAGCTCCGAGAGAGAGAGAGAGAGAGAGAGTGAAAAACCAAGAAGCACCTTCGCGAAACGAGCCCGTTGAAGGCATAAGCGCCACATCATGATTGAGCTGATTTAGCGAAAATGCTAACATGGCACCATTTGCTAAGCTTGAAAAGTATTACAAAGGAGCAAATCTGGCACAAATAGGCACAAGGCGCAGCACATTGATTGATAATAAGACAGAAAGCATTCGATAAAAGGAAAGAAGAACGTTGATCTATTTATGACTGTGTTTGTAGCTGAGTTCCCGGCCAACTCTCACCACAAAAGCAGTAACTGCCTCGCCGTAATCAACTTTTCACTCAAACACTTTCACCCATCATTAATTCCTGCTGCCTGCTCTCTCTCTCTCTCTTTCTCTTTTATTGTCTCTTTACCTACCTTTCAACCTTCCCTTTAAACGACTCCCACACTAATGCAATTGTTGTGTAAATTAATGTATTCATCTTCATCTATTTGTACTTCCTTGGGTTCGAAAATCGGAATTTTTCTCCATCGATCCCCATCGTTCACACTTTTCCGGGAGCAAATGGCCCAAATAGCGTGCAGATGCTGGTGCTGGCTAATGCAGTGATTGGCCACCGTACTAGTGCCTACTTTTATTTACTGATAAAACTCACCCAACTCCCCCCTCCAAAAGGCCAAGTTAAAAGCTCGGCGTGCTTGAAAAAGCGAAGCAGGCGACGAACCGGCATTCTGATTGTCTTTCGCTCGCCACGCAAACACAACTTCCGCGGCAAAAGGGCCAAAGTTTCCATTCAATTTCCATTAAATCTACCATAATTCTGGCGCTGCAACTGCTGCGCGTCTCTGTGGTGAACAGTTTTGTCTGTTGGGGCGCCAGTGCCATTCGCCAGCAATCGCAGTTTGGTGGAATTCGTTTGTTTTTTTTGGTTTACTTTCATAGTTTTGCTTTGCAGGTTTTATTGCCCACTTGTCGTTTTTCTACGTTTACATTTATGTTTAACCTTTTTTTTTGGTACTGTTTATTCTCTCCAGTACTCCTACGTGGGTCGTGTTTGCGTAGTTTAACTTTAAACGCGCTTTCTATTTCCGGGTGTTCCTTGCTCCATTCCGTGACTGGACACTATTTGCTGTTGGGCGGGGCAAACTGCACGAGAGAGTTTGATTAGTTGCATTAGAGGTTGTTTCCCCGCTATCAGCAGCTCCCCTTTCATGCTCTTTTGTGAGCTTTTTTGTTTTTGTTTGCTTTATGGCAAACTCCATTAAATGAGTTGCATGACTATCCCGTTGGCGTAAGCTTTATCTTTCACGCCGCGTCTGCTGCTGTCGTGGACTGCTGCTGCGTCGTTCGGCTAACGAGCTTCATCAGAATCGCCCCGTAATCATCGTTGTAATCAATGTTCAAACTTTTCCCCTCTCTCTCTCCCACACATACACATTATTTTGTGGTTAGAGTGTGCCCGTGTGTGCAGGCTAATACAAGTTTGGCGTGGCAAAAGTGGCCAAAGTAAGGCTCACGCGCTAAACCACCGATCGAAATATCGACAGCATGTAGGGCGATAAATACGTTATCTTTGTAGCGAAAAAATGAGCATTACGAGAGGCGTTGCATGATAAACACAATTGTTGTAAACCATAATTAACGTGTTTTCTCCTCTTTCCACTTTCCTCTCATTTCTTTAGGTTATGTGTGTTCAGTACTGGCCACCGAACAAGGAGAAGGAGGAAATCTACGGCGACATGCACATCACGATACAGTCCGAGGAGGAGCTAGCCAATTTTCACATAAGAACGTTTAGGCTGTTTAAACTCAATAAAGATAACGTAAGTAAGGTACAGCGGGCTAATACTTGCACTTGGCATTTTAATTAATGTAAAACAAAGTGAAGTATTAGCAGGAAAGGAAAGGAATTATTCCAGTCTGGTTAATACTTAAAAGGGCATTTTTACCCTCCCAAAAAGCACCAACTCGTCCACACCGGACCTTCACGGTTCGTGGTGAAACTTTCAAAGAAGACAAACACACACACACACACACACACACACACACACACACGGATGGAGCTCCATCCTTTGTGGTCTTGACATGCGACGCAACGACGCGACGACACATTTAAGCAGCACATGTTTCGTGTACGTTTGTGTCCCCTGTTTTCCCGAGCATTTCCGCCATTGCAAGCTTCCCTCCTGCTGCATAAGTAAACTGCTCGTACACGTGTTCCAAAGCGCCCGGTACACCATCACATGCCGGCACAAACCGACGCTGCACGTGGCTGTTTAGCTGTGTGTATGTGTGCCTGTGTGGTGCACATTTTATTTTACACGTTTCGCTCATTAACTGTGAGATGAATGGGACAATTACACTAAGCAATGTTTACTTTCTACTTCTGGTACCGGTAGTGCTGGAATCCCCTCTCTCTCTCTCTCTCTTTCTCTCTGACGATGCCATTTTCCTCTCTCCGTACCTGGGGAAAATGTGCATTTTTCCTAGCGTGTATCGGTCCCCTCACACTCTGTTAGCACACTCCTCAGTAAAGACGTCCTCAGCTCACACTGGAATGTTGTACGCCTTTGCGCCCCGAAGCGTTTTACTCTTTACACACTGTTTCGTTCCGTTCCTTTCTTCTCTATCCCCACCGACAGGTAGTTTCCGAGGAGCGATTTTTACTACAGTTTCACTACACCGAATGGCATTCACATACCTGCCCTTTTTCCAATGCAATTCTCGAGTTCCGCCGGCGGGTGCGCGCCGTCGTGGGGACAATCATCAAAGCGAACAGCCGGATCGGTCCGATGCTGGTGCACTGCAAGTAAGTGGCGGGCGCAGTGGATTGAAACGTTGCTGGAAAGGGGTCATACAATAATTTAAATTATTATGAAAAAAAAATGAATTTAAAACGTTTCAACTAGCAGTCAAAAGACAACATTGGCCGAACAGAATGGTTCACATAAACATATTAACGTTTCCCGTTCCTTTTTGTTTCTCACTACACCTCTCTCCCAACACAGTGATGGTGGTGGCCGATCGGGCGTATACCTGGCCATCGATGCCAACATGGAGCTGGCCGAGGAGGAGGACTCGTTTCACGTGTTCGGCTATCTGAAGAAGCTACGCCAGTCGCGGAAAGGCCTTATAGAGAACGTGGTAAGTTGCAAACTCGCTGCTGCTGCTGCTGCTGCTGCTGTTCTGCATTACTATGCATTCGCTACACAAACCACCCTGAAGGGCTATCCCGTGTCCACCATAGTTCATCTAAATAGCAAAAAGGATCGTTGTGCACGAATAATGTTTCCCCGCACAAGGAAAAGCATAGCTCAACGTATGCAAATGAAAGCTGCTGCACCTGAATGTTCATACCTCGATGCTTCGTTGGGTTTGCATTTCGCCAAACCAAGCACTGCATCCGGCGCATCCCATCCATTCCTTTCGTTCTCAAAACAAATCAATTTAATTTTACTTCCGTTTGACATTCCAATATTTTGACCTCAACACCGCCCTTCCTTCTTTGTGGCATTTCCCAGCTGCTGCTGCTTCTGCTGGCGCTGTTTAAATATTTCATTTATCACTTTTTCGCTCGATTGCGCCCGCGTGCACGGTGATGGGGTGTTTCAACAATTCAATTACTCTGTCGCAACAGTCGCATTCTCAACTCGACTGTTTTTTCCCCCGTCCCCGGGGTGTATGGCCTTCGCTGCTTTTTGCTCTGTGCTGCGGTGAGGATTGCGCTTTACTATTACTGAAATGTATTCCGCACGCTTCCGCGCAAAAATCCGTCCACAGCTTGCGGACCAGTAATGGTATTGCTCTCTTCCACTCCGCTAGACTGCGGCTTGACATTCATTTCGAGAATTGATTGGAAGCGCAGTTTCGATGAATGATCAATGGGAGCAAAAAGGGGGGGATATTTCAAAAATGGAGTTCTTCTGCTTCTGGTTGTTGGGGTAAATTGATGAGATCGGTGAATTAATATGACTTTTATTGCGCTCCCGCAATCGTAAAGTACTGCAGAGCTTCAGACGCACAAGTGTTATTAAGGTTAAATTAAATTAATATGGATCTATTTTTGTGAAATACTCTTTTGCGCGGGTAAAAATTGGTATTTTGTTGAATTTGCTTCGCATACAAATGGTGTTTCCTTTTCCATCGACGGGAGCGTAGCGTTTATTTAAATAAGTTCCATTTTAACCACCATTCCACACACACGCGCACTGCTTGTGCCGTCCTAAACACTCCCCAGCGGTCGATAACGTTTCACACTTTCCTTCATGCCTTCTCACCCACCAATGCCTTCCCATTTACGGCACAGGACCAATACAAATTCGTATACGACACGCTGGAGGAGTTCATTATCTGCGGCAATTCGTGGTTTCCGGTGAAGGAGCTGTCGCAGCGGCTGAAGGAGAAAAGCCTCAAGGAACCGCTCACCAAGATGAACTCGTACCAGCGCGAGTATGCCCAGATCTGCAAGCAGACGCCCCGCTTCACCATCGGCGACTGTGCCGGCGGCCACCGGGGCGACAATCGGGAGAAGAACCGCGACGTCCTCTGCGTACCACGTGAGTTAGCAGTGGGTGGGATGGGAAGACCAGGTGCTACCGTGGCTGGCGTTTGGGCTTAACACAAAAGCTTCATTCAATTATCAGCACTGTCGACACACAGGCGCTGTGTTGTAACAGTCGTATGGTGCGCGTAATGCTAATGATTTTCTTGTTTCTTCTTTCTTTCTTTCGCTCCCCGTGGTGGTTCCGGTTCCGGCGGGCGCTACGCTCTCTGTACCTATAACGGGATGGTAAAAAAAAAAAAAACAAATGGAATATAAAAACTGACTCACCACCAACACCACCAACACCTACCACAGCTGATAACTTCCGTCCTTACCTTAGCTCGTTTCAGGGAAATTCATTTACCGACTACATTAACGCCGTGTTCGTTGACGTAAGTACACCTCACCTTTGTTTGCCACGTTGGGTTGGGAAGATGGGGACGCCGAAATATATTATCATACATTTGTGTTACGCTTGCCTCTCTCGCTCTCGCGCCACTACAGGGCTACACGAAACCGCGCGAGTACATCGTCACGGAATGGCCGCTCCAGAAGACGTGCGGTGAATTCTGGTCCCTCGTTTACGATCACGAATGTGCCGCCGTCGTCGTACTCTGCCAGCCACCTCACAATTCGGTAAGCAAGCGTCACCCTCGGCTGTCACTGGGGTACTTCATTCTTACCGAATGCTTCTGCTCTTTTTCTCCTCCCCCCCCACCCCTCAGCAACAATATCCTGCCTTCTGGCCCGAGGGTCGCCACTCGAAAAAGTACGGACCGGTGTTCACGATCGATCACATCTCGCACCAGCACTATTCCAACATCAAGTCGTGGATCTTCCGGATCAACAAGAAGGTCATCTCGCTCACCGAGCTGATGGCGGGCGTCAAGGCACCGCCGAGAACGGTGCAACTCTTCCAGCTCACCTGCTGGCCGATGGGCCACAAGGTACGATTGCCCACCGGGAACAAAAAACACACACACACACACAGCTCGAACAGATAATAATCAAACCATTTCTGGGACACATTCATTCGTGCAGGTACCGACGTCGACCAACTCGCTGGTCGAGCTGATGAATATGGTCGAACGATGGAGGCAAAAAACGGACTACGGTCCCGTCTGCGTGGTGTCACCGTAAGTACAGGAAAAAAAAAATCCCCCCAGTTCAATTAGAACCACCCACTCGCAACCCCTCCCGCACACCGATAGCAACATTGTGTGCGAGGTCAGAATTTTCTCTGTTTTGTTATGCTCCTCCTCCTCCTCCTCCTGCTCTCTGGAATCGGTTTTTAATTAAAACCCTTTGGTGCTTTAAACTTTGCTTCCCAACTAAACAATGGACGGGGGTTTTAAACCAAACTATCGTTTTTTGTCGTCCGGTTGTTTTTTTTTTTGTTATATTTCACTGAATAGTATTCAGGTGCGCCATACAAACGAGGGGGGAGGGGGGGGGAGGAAGAAAGAATGGAAGAGAAATGGTCAAGTACTGAATTAATTCGAAAATCGATTGTATGCCGGTTCGGACTGTGTGGAATCAATCGATGACTTTGAATTTCCATTACTATGGGGCTTCAATTATTGCTGTGGTTATAATAGGGAAATTAATTAAATCATTTTGCAAGTAACATCATTTGCTGCAGGCGTGATGCGATCATAATAATTAAGTTTTTAATAATCCTCGTTCATTGCAGCGATGGCCGCAGCCGGGCCGGTGTGTACTGTGCCGCCAACGCCTGCATAGAGCAGGTCATCCAGCACGGCGAGGTGGACGTGTTTCAGGCTGTCAAAACTGTGCGAAGGCATCGGCCGCAACTCGTAGACAATATGGTAAATGGAGGAGCACACACAACATTAAACAATGCATTTTTGATAACTATTTTCCCCTTCTCACTTGACAGACTGAATACAAGTACTGCTACGACCTGGTGCTGCACTACGTGTTGCACTATTTGAATAAAGACTTGAAAGAAAAGAAGTGAGAAAGCGATTTGCACGATGATCTGTGGTGAGTGCAATTGAAGAGGTGGAGCTTTTAGTCACTTGCCTTCCAGTACTTAATGCTTTCCCTTCTACCATCCACTGCAGGTTTATTGAATTTGGACGAGGGAAAAGCATCCCGCTTACGCCCGAGTACTCAAATTCCGAACTCTCCAAAGAACTATCGAACGCAGGTCGTGTAATCGTGGAAAAGAACATCAGAAAGCTACAGAAGGGAGAGTCGTACGATCACTGTCAATCGTTTGACGACAAAAAGTTTGTAATCGACAAGAACGGACGCATTTGTGAGCGCAAGAAGAAGGGCCGGCTGTACAGCTTGGGCGGTAACGAGCCGCCGAAACGGTGCACCCGCGGCCGGCTCGACCGCCTCAAGACGGTCGGCACGTTCGACATCACGAACGAGATATCGCGCCTGAGCCAGAAAACCATGAACCTGAACGAACGCATCATCAACACGCAGCTGTTCGCGCAGACGATCGACGAGACGGCCACCACGACGACCTCGGTGGGCAGCAGCGTCGGGCTGAGCGTTGGGTTTGTGCCGTTCGTTGCGGCCGCCACCGCCGGGCTGGCCGGACCGAGCGGGACGTCCGTAATGCTGCCGAGTGACGCCACGGCCGCCGTCGCTGCTACCTCTACCGCCGGGCTCGCGAAGCAAAGTGCCGAAACGATCCACCACTCATCGCCGCACCATCTGCATCCACTGCACACGGGCAGTGTGGGGAGCGGTGGCTGTGTGGTAGTCACACCGCAGGGGATACTCACCACACAGCAGCTGCCCGTTCACTCAGCGACACCACCCTCGACCAGCAGGGCGGGAGCGAAAAGTCGTAGCCTAAGCACGGGCTCGTACATGACCAAAGATTCGAGCGCAAACTCAAGCGCCGAACGGCTCACCAAGTCCAACAGCCACACGGAGGTGCACGTCAGCAGTGAGGGAGTGGCGCAAGCGCTTGCCTGCAAAGATCCGGCCAGCATAATGCCTCAGAACAAATCGCTCGAGGAGGGTCGCTCCATGATCCCTTCGGCCAGGAGTTCGCCGCCGGTTCGCAAACCGATCCTGCGCAAATCGAAGAAGATCGTTCGAACCGACTCCGAGTTCCTGAAGGGTAACATCTACGAGAAGGAGTCGAGCGTGTCTAGCTCCCAGTACACACCGACGCGGGACCGGCGGCGGGAACAGTTTGCCGACTACCGCAGCAGCAATCCCTCGTCCGAGACGCACAAGTCCACGGACGACAGCTCGAAGAACATATCGACGGACGAGATCGATACCGTGTTCTCGGACACGATGGATCTCGAGCAGATGGAGCAGGACTATCGGATGCATCTGAAGAACAACCTGCAGCGGGAGTACAAGAGCGATAGCGACACGCTGGACGAGGTGGGCAAGAAGCGAGCGCCGGACTACAACGCGTGGAAGAACCAAAGCTACGAGAACACGTTCGATGTGTACGGGAACGAGATAGGTGCACAGACGGCGAACGGAAGATCGCACACAGCGAACGATCGGCCCGCGGTAGAGGCATCACCCAAGGGAACCGAGGAACATCCCGAGCGTCCTTCCACGTCAGCACCCACCACAAAACCCGACCGGCCGACCGATCTCGAGCTTGGTTCCGCGTCCGACGGTGGGGCGAAATCGTCCACCTCCTCCACCAACGACGGCCCGTTTGGGCATCTGTTCGAGAAGAATTTGGGCCGGTTCAAGCGCATGAACAAGCTGCTCAAGTGCAAACGCTTCAGCACGTCGGCCCTGTACGAGAAGAAATCCACGGCCAGTGCCAGCAGTGCCGCCGCATCGGACGGTAAGCCCTCGTTCACGTCGCCCACCAAAAGCATTCCCAACGCGACCCGCTCGCCCGTCAAATCCATACACTCGCAGTCGAAAGCATCGATCAGCTCGTCGAAATCGTCCCTGTTCGGGAGCAAAAAGTCGGGCTCGGGGTTCACGTTCAAGGGGAAGCGCTTTCTCTTCACCGGCAAGACATCGCCCAACAAGTCGAAGTCGAACAACGAGATCAGCTACTATCGCACCAAGTCGACCAAAAGCTCCAAGAAGGGTTCGGTGAAGAACAACAGTACCGCATGTTTGAATCTCGAGACGACCTGCACATCGCCCCTGTCGGAAGCGTTCTACAACACGACGGGCAGCGTGCGGTTGAGTGCGATGGAGCTGTACGAGAAGTTTTGCTCGCAGGACTTTAGTGGACTGTACAAGCATGAAACGGTGCGGACGGACACGGATAGTCATGGCAGCGGGACGGACTCGAGTCATTACGAGTCGCACCGGCATCTGGGCGCGATACGGAAGTATAGGCGGCGCAACTTTAAGCTGTTGCGGCAGAAAAGTGAACCCAAGTTCTCGTTCCGAACTGATACACTGTACGAGGACAGCTACGATGGGGTGTGCTACCACGACGAGAAGGACGAGGAGCAGGAGTACGGTGCGGAGGAATACAATCAGTTCCTGTACGACGAGCAGTACTACGAGGAGGACATTGAGCACTACAGCATCGAGAACATCTACTATCAGCGGAACGGGTTGATAGCGCTGCCCGACGGCACGTACGTTCAGCGGTATCCTTATCGAATGGGGGACGAAGAGGGCGAAGAAGATGAGGAGGGTGAGGAGGAAGAAGAAGAGGAGGGCGATGAGGAGGAGGAGCTGGGCGAAGAGGAGGAGTATCAGGGCGAGGAGGAGGACGAGGAGGAATACGAGGAAGAAGAGGACCCAGCGGATGAGAACGAGTTCGACGAGGAGGACGAAGATGAGCTGGCGCTGGCAGAGGAGGAAGAGCAGGAGGAGGAACGGCGACGGTTGCAGCGGTTACAGCTGCCTCCGCCGCCGATCGAGCTCGTCGCCTCGATGGATTCGGACTGTGACGAGATCTATCTGATGCCACAGAACGAGTCCGACAGCAAGAAGCTGATCATACAGGACTTTCTGTTTCATCGCAGCAACAACGACTTCGAGGCGAGTGTTAGTGGGGATGACTTCGATCTAGCGGATGTGGATGAGGAAGCGGAAGAAGTGAATGAGCCGACGCAAGTAAAACGGGAAGATTTGGCGGGAGGGTTTTGTGACGCGCGATCGGAGGATGAGCAGGACTTCCGGATGGAACGGTACGCCGCGACGGACAAGGAAACGCTTACGATCTACAAGATCTGCTCGAAGGAAAGCATCCTGGAGTCGATGCGGGATGAAACGCCCGAGAGAACATCAGACAACCTACCCCACAGTGCCTCGATGGAGCAGTATTTTGTCAAGTCGGACTGTGTCAGCACGCTCGAGCGGACCAGCTCGCTGGATCTGCTGAGCAACTCGAGCGGCACGCTGAACAAATCCACCCTGACGGACTACGCGTTCGACACGGTGCGGAACATGAACCTGGACAGCTGCAGTACGTCGCGGTTAAGCCTCTCGATCAAGAGCGAAATCTTTGAGGACACGACGAACGGAGGTGGATCCGGGGGTGGTGCGTCGATCACGGCGGACGTGGGAGTGGCTGCAGGGCAGCAGGACACTGGCACTGGTAGCTTAGACATGGCGGGAGAAGCGGGCTCTGAAGTTCCTCGCATCAAGAGCTGGAACATTGAGGACTTTACGTTAACGCCTGAAGAATCGTTTTCGGATGAGCAGCTACCGTTGGATGCTCCGAGCGAGGAAGAACCATCGAAGGTTGTCACAGACTGTGCCTCCGTTCAACTAGCAGAACCTCTTGAGCTCGACCATCACAACGGAACGGCGGAATACACGATCGTCGACCTAGACGAGGAACCTTATCTGCACGATCCAACCATTTCCGAGTTCACAACCGAGATCACGAAAGAGTTTGATCTGTTGTTTTCCCGCGCCGAGACGGAATCGCTGCAGGCAGCGGCCGCTGCCGCTGAACAACCACCCTTGCCACCTCCACTACCGTCCCCCATGGAAGGACCTTCTCATCTCGGTGATGTGCTGAAGCTACTGAGCGATCTTCCCACCCGCTACTCCATGCAGATGCTCGAACACATCAATCTCGACACGGACGACATCTCGATTCCGGTACCGGAGGAGATCCAGCAGGAAAATGGCACAGTGCCAACCTCCGCATCGACCGTGCCATCAGTCCCACCATCACCACCGGTTATGCCGAAACCGGCCTCATCTTCGAACACCTCCGTCCCTCCTATCACTACTGACCCGCCAGAAAGTGCCAAACCGCGTACACTCGAGCCGAGCGGAAGCGGACGATCGTTCGCCAAGATGAAGCTCCGCTCCACACGCTCTAGCGGCGTGGTGGCGGTGGCAAAAACCGCCGCCACTACACCGACAGCTCCCGAGCCGCCGGTCGACGGGGCACCGGAAGCTACGGGTG
>KI921828.1:0-12348 GCA_000473525.2 Anopheles melas
CAACCCTCTGGCTGGTGGCAACCACTCACGGTGGGTGTGCTTTTCATTTCTATTGTTTTAGATCCCCGATGACGGCATGCTTAGAGAGGCACACCGATAGCCATCCATCGCGCGAGCATTCGGTAGGATGAGAGTGGCGCATTCTTCCCACGGATCTTCATTAGCTCACCTGAGGCGGCTGGCGTAAATTCCGTCAGTTTTGTACAGCACAACAGAGGCTCTGGGTAGCTCTCAGATCATCGCGATCACAAATCACTATCATCGGGCCTGGGTAGCGTAGTCGGGGTGTTGAGTGTAAGCAGCAAGAGAAAGAGCGCCCATGCGAGGTTGCTCTCTTTTTCTTCGTTAGCGAAGTTATCACACCAATCACACAAAGAGGAAGAACGCAGAGCGACAAGAGTGGCAAAGATTTTCCTCAGTTGATACTACGAATTAGAAATGGAAACGTATGTAAAAGTGTGGTGTGCGCGAAAAGTGGAGCCACCGAGAATGGCGCGGTGCTGATGATGATGTTGACGATCGGAAGCGGGAACCTAGTGATCCTGAGTGTAGTTCTGTTTTCAACGGGGAAGTGGCATTAAATTCGCCCTCTACTACCTCCTACTTCGGCGAAACAGTAACTTTTGTACGGAACGTCTATTGTTTGCCGTCTGGGAGGGGGAGATGGTTTGTTATTACGAAAGAGCGATCGCTGCTCATCTTCACAGGGAAACGGCTCATATTTCGTTGGCAGATTCTTGGCGTTTTGCTTCCGCAAAAAAAACGGGGGTGTTGTTAGCGCGTTGATGTGTTGAGCGATGGAGCGGTATCATTTGGCGGTGGCGTAAACATGGTTAGATAAGGGCTTTGATCTTGTTTCTTTAGTAATGGGGATGGGGCAAATAAGTATGATTTGGCAGATATGCATTATGGTCCGTAAAAAAAGCTTAAGAAAACCTAGTTTTGAACCACTTCCTGGGTTTAGGAACACTTTTGTTGTTCTGAGCTGTCCACTTAACTATCTAGTTTTTCTCAGTCGTTAAGCACGATGTTATGATGACTGTTTTAAATGTATTATATATCATTTAGAAATACACAATCATATGTTTAATTTCTTGGTGTAAAATTCTATGAATTTGAGCACATCAAACAGACGAAAGTGAATGAGTACGAAAGTACAATTCATTGACATCTTCGTGATCTATAGCATTTTTATAGACTAATAGCTAAACAACACGAGGTACTGCTAGATGGTCCAAAAGTTGTCGCGTCTGTTTCTGTTATAGCGCGTCTTTGTTAAATTGTCATCCGGAATCTTCTCATCTCTTGTACCAAGGTCTGGTCCAAATTACAAGTATCTCAGCAGTATGGCAATGCAGTTTTTTTTAAGAAAAGGAATTTAAAATCCAGTAATGTTTTGGTGGTGTTGGCAATTTTTACGATTAGGCACGGTAGTTCCTTGTGCATCTTGCAATTGATTTTTAGTCAATTTTTGTCCGCGAAAACTATTTGAATTTTGTGCAACAAATTTTAAACAAGCGTAACGATCGTATCTGACCTGCTATATCTAGTATCTGCTATGAAAAAATATCTAATAAACTAAAACAACTGAAGCTTGACAAGAAATGGAAATTATTGAAATACTAATATAGAGCAAACGAATGTTCAATAGTAGAAAAGCATTCTTTGATTGCGGCGTTTGACAGATGTTTGGAATATGCTAAAGATGCACTTTGTGATAAATTGTGATGAATGATCGTTGATCGTTATACCCATTTCAACAAACACTTGTAATGCTCAGCTACAAATCTGAATGGGTTCGTTCCTCATTTATCCCTTCCAGCAAGGACTATTTGACTATGTGGTACTAATAGATCTAGGAAGACTATATATGCCAGCATGATCGCGTAGGGCCTTATGCCGATGACGAAGATCATTAAATTAATTCAAATGGCAGTAAGGCACAGTTCTTCTTCCTCTTCCTCTTCCTCTTCTTATTTTTCTTCTTCTTCTTCTTCTTCTTCTTCTTCTTCTTCTTCCTTTTCTTCTTCTTCTTCTTCTTCTTCTTCTTCTTCTTCTTCGGCACAACACAATAACCGTTGTCGGTCAACGCTTTCCTGTGCCGCTAGCTGGCTTGACTTTGACGACTGTACAGTCAGATTGACGACTGTACCATCAGACCGGCTTATCAGTTCGGAACACAGCGCTAATAAAATCAGAAATTAACTAATGACTGATAGCCATATTTCTTTGTTTTAATGGATAGTTTGGTGCTCACCAGCATTAATAAGAACAAAACTACACTATTTATCATCTTTACATCCACAGTTTGCCAAGCTTGTAGTGATTTATAGACAGCTGTTGTGAACATTTAATTTTCTAATCGATAGTTATAATAGTTTTACTCTACTCTCTACCCTCTAGCAACCGTTAATAGAGACTCCATCCAAATAAAACATTTGAATGAAAGTGTTTGCAGTGCTACACTACAACATTGCAACAACAAACAGACATTGAACAAAGCGGCAAAAGAAAAACCAATTCGCCTACAACCCCACTGCCATTAATCATAGCCCTAGCGACTAATGGTCAAATGTAAATGAAGCGTTTTTCCACCGCAAACGAAAGTGAGCGTTGGGTGTGTGCTGGTGGGAGAGATACACATTTTGGGGGCGAGTGGTGGTGCGCTAATTGAACGCATCACGGTCTCCCGCGTACCGTAACGGAAGGCTCCAATTAAATGGGGGGGACTGCAAGGGGTGGAAGGAAACAACCGGGTGGCAAAACAAAACAACATGCGGACCTTACACACTCCTCACACAACCAACAGGCATGAAATAGTGCCCTTAGCTGTGGCGGGCTGTGTCTTCCGCGCACCGTACGCGCGTGCACGTGCGCCCCAGACCGCGGGCCGAGCTGGAAGCGAACGCAAAGGCGCCTTTTGTTGCCAGTGCGAAAGGAAAAGTGGTAAAGACGGATGAGACCCGACAACAAATAGCGCTCCAAATCGCTGCTTGGAAGCGAAAAACAACTCCATTACAAATGTGAGCCGCGTCGTTGTTGTTGTGTGCATACGGAAGAATGGGGCAGAATGAGGGAAACGCGCCTTGTTTTTTTTCCTGGTACGCCCTTCCTGCCAAAAAGGGTTTTTGTTTTCGGTGGGGCGGGCTAATAATTAAAACGAAGAGTGAGAAAACGAGCCAAACGCAAAGCAGCGGCAACCGCATGCGCGTGTGTGTGTGTGCTGGATTTAAAAGGTGTTGGAATGGGATAAACTGTTGCAGCCGGATGGGAAAGAAGAGAAGTACATCGATTTGTGTGTTTTGAATTGCCCATGGTGGCAAATCCTCTTCCGGGGATCGCCCTTCCCTTACCAAAGCTGGAAGGGTTTTGGCTTGGGGGGAAATGAAGAGACAAGAAGATGTAAGGCTGAGGCGTGCGCGTTCGGTTGTGCGATAATGTAGATCGCAATCGGAACATTTTCATTTTTTCCCTCGATCTCCAAGCGATAGTAGATTATATTAATCGCTCCCGTTTTTTTTTGTGATTTGTTTGGATGAAAATTCCCACGTGACTTCAACAGCCGCACCCAAGGCAAGCGCGCAAACACATGCACAATTTCTCAGCGATTGCGTAAGTACGGTGCGGCGGCCGGCAGCGATGCTCTGCGTCTTCGGTTGGAAGAAAGTGATCCACGACCGACAAGACCGACGCCAAGAATGCTGCACAATGGAGCATAAAGCGAAGGCAGGCTTATCACAGCCCTGTCTGGGAGAGGGGGGAAAATTAAGCACCCGCCCTGCGCGGAAAAGCGCACCTGCAACCTTCGGGGGTGACGTGACGCGGTTATGGCAGCGCATGAGAGTTGCAGCAGGCGGCGTGAAAATGTACAACAGGCGTTGTTTGCTTTTGGGAGACATCATCTCCAATCCGGCGCTGTTCCGGGGCGATCGGGAAAGCATCCGCAAAACTCCCACACTTTCTCACTTTCCTTTCGGCGCGCGCTCGCGTAGGAAAGACTAAATTAGTATTGTGTATTATGGGGGCTGTGTTTGCTTGGTACTGCGAGCAAAAAGGGGTGACCGACGAACAAAAGCGCCAGGGCATTGCGAGTTTTTCCTCCCTTCAGCACGACGAGAGACGCGCATGACGTAACGCGTGCAGCCTCCGACGATGATGATGAAGGGTGGATCCGTTGGTTGCAATTTCTTTTCAGGGTTGGTAAGAAGTTGACTTGTTTTTTTCCCTGTGTTTTTGACTTTTCGGTAACAACAAAATTAGCCATTGAAAGGAGCGTGAAATGGGTTCGCTTGTTTTGCGTGTGCCGGTGAATGTTTCATTATTTTTGATCGCGGGGTTTTTGTTCTCCGTCTAAGTTGGTGGACGACGCGGCGGGATGTTGGTGGTCCCTCCTTGGTGCGGGGAGGTCACACAAATCGTCTTGTGAAGTACAGAAAAAACAAACCAGCAACCAAACCTTCATTGCTCGAACCGGATTTGGGAGATTCTTTTGTTGAATGATGGACTGCTCCCCTGGGTTTTTTTTATTCGCGAGTTTGTTATGCATTGTTTAGATCGGAGCATTACAATTTGCAAACAACAAATTATATGGTGGCTGCATCGGCGTGGGGCTGATGAAAGACACTCTCCCAGTGCTGAAAAGCTGGCTAACGCGGGAGGAAGTGATCCACGCTGTCGATAGCGTTTGATGTTGGCGCTTTGACAGCTGTGTTTATTTAGGCAATGCACTAGGACACGGAAGAAAGTTTTCAGAGGTCAGCTAAAAACGGCGCACATTTTGCTTTTTTTTTTGCCAGTTTGATAAGTGATTGATAGAACTACCACATTAGCATTGCTTTCAGTGGGAGGCAAAATACAATCAGTCCAAATAAACAGCTTAGCCAAATAAGAATTAATTGTAGCGTTATAAAACTAGAAGAAACAATCCTTACAGTGTTTACTAAGAAACTTGCTCTTTCATTATTACGTCAGAAATAGCGCTAAAACATTCACAATCAGCCAAGTTATTGGAGTCATTTATTCTTCTTTTCTTTTTCTTCTTATTTTTCTTCTTCGTATTTGTCTTCTTCTTATTTTTCTTTTCTTCTTCTTCTTCTTCTTCTTCTTCTTCTTCTTCTTCTTCTTCTTCTTCTTCTTCTTCTTTTTTCTTTTATTCTTCTTCTTTTTCCTTTTTTCTTTTTTTTCTTCTTCTTCTTCTTCCTTTTTCTCTTCTTCTTTTTCTGTTTACTTCTTCTTCTTCTTCTTCTTCTTCTTCTTCTTCTTCTTCTTCTTCTTCTTCTTAGCTGTTTTCTGTTCTACTTCTTTTCTTCTTCTTTTTCTACTTATCATCCTCTTCTTCTAAGTCTTATTCTTCATTTATTTTTCTTGTTTTCCTTTTTTTCTTCTATATCTTCTTCTTAATTCTTTTTGTACTACTTCGTATACTTATGCTTCCAATTTTGCCATTCATTTCCATCTTTTTCTTTATTTTGTAGCAAACATAATCTTATGTTGAGACAAATTTGGCTTCTATCACGGATTAAGTCAAATATTCGTTGAATGCAAGATCTGAGCATACCGAGCAGTGCAGCGCAGTACAATAATACGTGAGCATGCCCAGTCGCTTTAATTTATGACTATAATTTATCAGTAAATCGATCTGGGAAAATTCATTGCGAAGTGTGGATTATATTATTAATTTTTCTGACTGAATTTCCTCTTTATACAATACCATTGTCATGGCATTTCATTGATCTGGTCTGAGCTTTCGGCTTCATACGACTGTCATACAGAGTCCTAAAGTCGTAACAATGAGTATTACTGTATTACGTGAGTATTGTAGTATTACTTTCAATGTATAATATTTGTCTCATACTATTCTGGTAAGCTACAAAAAGTGCATAACATTAGAGAAGCTTCCGAAGCTTCCTTTTTTCTCTTTTCAAGCCTTTTATTTCCCATTTCAGCTAAAACATTGCATTCTCTCTCTATGCAATAGTGATAGATGAATTTTGTTCCTGTTTGTTTAGTGCTGTCTTTTGGAAGGCTTTAATTATTTCTCACTCATAAACACAGCAGGAAACAGAATCATAAACAGTAAAAGAACAGCATATTCTTACCATAAAGCTATTACGGACAACAAAATTAAACCATACAATTTGTCAGTGTATTCAACCGAACGTAGAAACGTTCTGGGAAGCGCAGTAAACATAGCAATTGGTTGCATTTTATTTCACTTGCAGCAACGTTCTTGTGCTCTAAAGCATTATTCTTTTAATTTTACAGCTTCCACGTCGCATTATCACAGCCCAACTGCTCCTGAGGGATGATCCCCCTTTCACGGGAAGTATTAACAGAACCCCCGTTTTGTCCTCCTGGATATCCCGCGGGGTAAGTCGTAAAACAATCATCTACAGCTGCAAAGTAACGACGCTACTGACCCATTTTCGAATGTGTTGATCAGTTGATGAATGTTTTATTCATCGCACAATCGGCAGTTGTAGTCGTAATTTAGCTACACCATTTATTACACCCTGGAACGGGCTGGAAGAATCCAGTCAAGTCCCAAGGGGAATGGGTTCTGAGTGTACTATTAAATCAACAACGCAACGGTCCCATTTGTGAGCGCCCAAAGCTCGCGCTCATTTAGTTCGCTACAGAACGGCTCAAAACTTTTCGCATTATTAATGCAAACTTGCACCTTAATTGCGTGGTGGTGACTCGTTTGATGGCTTTGAGGCAATTTTAGGAAAGAATATATTTCACCTCAAACTTTTTTGTTGCTTGCTTCCATCAACGGCGCTACAATTACGCTGCGCGTTGTTTGATCATCAGCTAATTCGGTTTAATTTAGGCAGGGTTTTTCATTCCATAAAATAAAAGGCAAATGGGGTCTCTCCATCAACCGTCAAACCAGCGTTTGTCGAGCTGTCAAAGTTTATGATAATTCAAAATCCCCCACGCCGGGATGCGCTTCTGGAAGCAACCGTAATCGAAAAAGAGAAAGCACATCCGTTATACAATCTGGTTTTGTGTGAAAATTTTAGAGTTATGTAGTTGTGCACAATTTTTCCACCCGAAAAATCCACCCCACTAGCAGGAAAAATGAAGAAGAAAAAAAGCACCATCCAAGTTTTTCCCTTTGCGATAAGGAATAAAATCGAAAGTGAAATACTGGCACTGCATTTGGTGCTGCTGCAGTTGTTCCCAGTCGCGCTCGCTGGCTCTCAGCATTGTTTATCATGCCTCGTGTTTGTGGGTACGCTTGGGGACGGTTTGGGGTTTAATTATTTTCTTTAGCCTCCCCCGCTGCGGGGTTTCACGAGAAAAATCTTTCATATCCCATGGCAGTCATAGACGCCCGCAAGCGATGGGTGACAGGAGCTGCCTTTTGTTGTTGGTGCTGTGCTATCACACTAATTAGCCGGGACGAGTGGTTAGCCCGAGACGTGACAGTTGATAATCGCTGGGACTGGTTCGCCGCAGCCGTGTAATGCGACCGGTATCGTTTTACGTTTAGGCTCAATTTGCACCGAAGTTACCGAATTGTTACCGTGTGGTGGGAGTTTATTCTCAAATCCGGTCGCGCACTTGCCGGTTAATTGCGCTAATAAACTTTCCTTTCGGGCCGTTCTTGAGAGCGCATTGTCGCAATAATAAGCGCTCGCCATCGATTCGCATCCAGCTGGTGGAAATGCAGGCAGAGTGCGCAACGTCATCCCTTGTGCTTGTCTCTTTTCGCGAGCGAAAGTTAATGATAGGGTTCGTCGCTTACTCGCGCACGCTTTTGCTTTCTTCGCGTAACGGTCGCCGGGGTCGGGTGGATTTTTCGGGGTAATTGTCACATATTACGCAGTGCGCAATGTGCTATTAGCAGAACATCAGAGCAGCGTTCGAGGGTTATCAGAATCCTTCTGCTACGCATCAGCTGGTGCGAATGGTGCGGTATAATTGATTCGCCAAATGGGCGCACGTGCTGGCTGTCCCCGTCCAGCTGTGGCGGGATTATTCTAGGTCAGTACGTTGGACCTGTAACTAGGCGGACGCGTAAGCGTGGTGCGATGTTCGTGGCGCAGACCCTGCTATTACAAGAACCATTCAGTTTATAGCAACTGTTGAAGTAGAACAGTACCAAGGATCAAGCTGCAGCTCAAGTGGAGGAAATTGATGCTTGCATAATAGTTAAAGTGTACAGCAAGAACGACTGCTGCTACCGGACAATACAGCGGGGTATTAATTACACTACTAAAACAAGCTCAAGATAGATTCCAAAAGTGTGTCAAATTTAATTCGACGAGATGTTCGGTCGGCTGTTTGATGGTGCATATGGATTCAGGCTAGCTAATTGCTTCTTGTTTTAACATGCAGATGCATTTGGAGTGCAGCTGAAGACAACAGTGGATTATGTAAGGCCTGTCTTCAAATAATTACTGGCTACATTGTATCAACTACATTGCTTTTAATTGCGCAAGCTGCTGATCTTTGGCTTTCTTTTCTTAAAACCATTTGCTAATAGCTAATTGTAGACTGGATGTAAAGTGGAATTTAAAGTAAAGACACCAGGCGTCTTATAATTTTCATAAAAGTGGAAATTCTATAGCATATTGTTAAGAAGAAATGATCAATAGTCACATTCTTTAGATTTGGATTGCGTACGTAAGATCCATTTTCCTAACGTTCTCATTTGAAGTATTTTGGGAACCTGGCGCAAAATGGTTAGGTTGGGCGAAATGATCACCTGGATTACTGGAAAATTTACTCATTGAAAGGGACTTTAGATAGATTTAAAAACATCAAATACAATGTTTAATGCACGCCATGAACATTTCATAATCGAAGATTTATAAATGCATGAATAAATTAGGAAATAATATCATTGGTCAAAACGTTGTTATTTTGACCGTCTTGAAAACATGTGTTAAGACGTAATCAACAGGATTCTTTCTTTCACCCGAAATATGTAATACAAGCGGTTTGCCGCAATCGGAAATTTTCGTGCAATCGGGAAGACTTGGCCCGATCGTTATCAGCAGTTGTCCACACGACTCCACTTCGATAGCGTCCTCTATCAGAATTGTTGTAAAACATTAATGTGCCATCGGACCGTTAATATTTATTTTAATATTTAACAACATGATTTCGTAAGAATTTAGCAAATTATTAGAGAGAAAAAAATGTGTATCTGGACACATCACATTTATCTTTGATTTGCGTGAAAATTGTAACCATTTTAATTTAATGTAAAGTTTTTAAAGTTAAAACTTGTAAAATGCTTCGTTTGGGGCAAAATGATCGTCACAGCTTGGGGCCAACTGGTCGGTATGTTTTTACAGGAGCAAAATGATTAGGCTATGGTGTAAGCAAAGGTCGCTATAAAAAATTTGTTTTAAATAAATACAACTATGCTGTAAGTATAGTATGTAGTAAGTATCGCTACTATGTAGTAAGTATCGTCAATAAATGTTACTGACAACACGTGCATTATTTAAATATTTAAGCAAATCACTAAATTATTTAACATAACACTTTAATACAAAACTGTAATCTCTACCCTTGTCCAATGTCCAATGTTATGGTTCATTTTGCCCCTTTGTTTTGATTTGTTTCGACAATTTGTGTATGACCATTTTGCGCTAAAGCGTGTGACCATTTTCCCGTGTACAATACATTTCCACAGCTTTTGATGTTGATTTTTAAATTTCATTTCATTCATTTATATTTGTTTTTTATACGTCTACTACTATTTTTGTTTCACGAATAAGACATTGTAGCATCGATTGTCGTTAAAACATCAGTATAAAGGGGTTTACCCAATGAGATAGAGAGCAAAATCCTGAACAGTGCCATTTTGTCCTGCTATAAAAATTCTATAAAAATCCCCTATATTGGATTTTTATAGAATTTTTCTCATCAATTCATATTTAACAATTGCATCGAAATTATTTTCTCACTTCAATATCTTTTGTTGTAGAAATTGCTCCGTTGGAAGCATTTAATGAGCACATTTTACTATGAACCAGCAAATGAATGCTTTGTGGTGGAGTAAACACTTAATAACCATTAGTTTATTTTAAATAATCGTTTTAATTACTGAACAAATATGAAACTAATTTTACAAACAATGTTAACCTTACGCAAATTTCTAACCGAGCGAGCTTTTTGCACAAGCGCTAAACATTTGTAACGTTTCACCCGTTTGAAATGTGGTGCGGGTTGCCTACCCGCCAGGCGCATCTTTGAACATGAACGCAACCCCCCTTACACCATATACCTGCAACCGGCTACGGTATAGCGCACACTTACCGCCTGGGCTTTGGTCGTACGATCTCGTGGTTGGCGTCGGTGATGCACAGCGGGCTGAGGGCACCGGCCAGATGCTCCACACCGACCATCCGGCCCGGATCCCAGCTGTGTCGGCCGGCGTGCGACGTCCAGTGATGGTTGTTCCCGTTCCCGCCCGAACCGGACGTGGCGGCGACCGGTGGAGGTCCTCCCGGCGTGGACACCGCCGTACCCGGCGACCCGACCGCCTGGATGACGCTCGCAGATACTGTCGTATGACTCATAGCGGTGACATGGTTTTTGGCCTGTTTGCGTATGCGCTCGCGTGCGCTCTCTCTCTCTCGTTCTCTCCTTTGTTACCACTATCACCGGGTGTCCATGCCGTCAGGAATGGTTTGGCAGTGGTTTCGCTCGCTTGTGCGTATGTAGGCCCTGTTGCAGCGCACTACTCCAAATTAGGACCACTTGTGCTGTTGTTTTGTCTTCAGGAATCAGACGCTTTCACTACTCCCGCCCTTTTCTGGAGACACCCGCACCCACTCAAGAACGCTTTGGCAAAAGGGTGCAAAAGAATTTCACTTGACCTGGACTTGGGGAGCGCTGGTGTTGAAGTTCCTTGTCGCGGGATACTGCAGCGTGGACCTGAAATTGGAACAATCCCCAGATGGGTGGGGAAGAAGAGGAATAAACAAACGTTAACAAACAAAAAAAAACGTAAATAAGAATACGATTGAAATTGAGGTGAGTAAATTTACAAAGCAATACACAAACATCCGGCTCAACGATGGACGGAAAGTTGCGGACTTTCCGCGCGTGTGTATGGATCTGTGTCTGTGTTTTCTGGCATCCCCCGAAACGGCGGAAGCAGCGTAGAAAGGAAGGGACAAAAATCAATTTATTCGAATGCAACATGAACATAAATTATACACACGGGGACCCAACAAAAGTTGCCAAAAAGCCACCCGAATAATTCAGGTTCTTCAGTGGTTTTTTTCTTTCTGTTGCCGCCCGTGTCGACCGGTTCGGCCAGTCCGGCTGCTGACGGTCAGGAGCAGGGTCAATCGAGCAAATAAATGTGCCCGGTAACGACACATTTCATTTGCTCGGGCAGGGCAGTTGGTTTCCCTTTCTCCCTTGCCTGAGCGTCCCTGTTGCGATGGTTTTACGATGAGCAGGCGAGTGGTTCGCGCTCGTACATTATGTTGCAGAAGGACGAAGAAAATGGGACACGACAGAACGGATTCAGGTGATGCTCAGGTGACGGGGATGATGATGATTGGTGAGGTTGTATACTACCTTTGAACTGATATGAAGGACGTACGCGCGCTTGTTAAGGTAAGCGATGGAGTGTGATTTAAGGGACGAGTAGAAAGTCAGTGAAATTTTATTTACTGCAGGCCGGTTGGAGTCAATAAAAGGCAGCGAACTGTTGGGCAACGAAACGGCCATCCAGTTGCAATGGACAGAAGGAGCCTGTTTGCAATTAACACGCTGGCTATAAATATTACACACAAACGCGTGGGTCGTGGATGCTTTATTCGTTAGCAAGAGTTTATATATTTTAAAGTTTTAATGCGATCTGATTTTTAGAATAACCATGGAATAGAAACATCATCATCAGCACTCTGGTACAGTGGTTTTGTTTTTGATTCTGAAAACCGACGAAAGGTCGTAAACTATTTTGGATATTGTGTCGAATATTGCAT
The DNA here is from genome assembly GCA_000473525.2 of Anopheles melas. NCBI lineage: Eukaryota > Metazoa > Arthropoda > Insecta > Diptera > Culicidae > Anopheles > Anopheles melas. The sequence goes on from KI921828.1 coordinate 11,967, forward strand.
GCTGTCACACTCGCTCTGCGAACAAAACCATGCCAAGAGCTTTGATCAGTTGACAAGTGCGGCAATCAAGTGACGAACCTTTTTGTCCGATTTGAGAAATGCCTCTTAATTAAGGATTTGTTTAATATTTTTTTGTTTGGTTTTCGGTTAAAAAACCAACGTGAAAACATTTATACAATAAGAATTACAGTGATATTCTTCATCATAGAAATTTGTAAAATTCACCAATTTGAACGGTATTCCGATCGTATTCAACAACCGAAATATTCATTTCGATTTTGAGTTTTGGTATATAAAACAACCCGTCAAACATTGCGAGGGTTGCGAGTTCTATCATCTGCTTGAAATCTTATGGTATTTTCAACAATTTTTATTTTTTATT
>AXCO02010119.1:0-11481 GCA_000473525.2 Anopheles melas
CACACACACACACACGATGCAAGCTGCTGTAGTGCAGTGCCTTTGTCGGCCATGTTGAGCGCTTCTGCTCCGGATACAAGGATACATGGGAGGGAAAGTTTTTTAATCATTCCCAGTCCCGGGCAGGATCTCGTTTGGGCAGGTCCCTTTGTATGCTGTTTGCTGCCGGCGGCGGTGCATTTTGAATTTGCAAATGCGGCGCTGCTGAAGGTGCAAATGAAGGTGCATTTTTAAAGCCACGTGTTGTTGTGTTGCTCGGGAAAAACTGAGGGGGAGGTATGGGAATGTAATTTCAATTCGACAAAGCACCTTCCATCTAGCTACAGCTGTAGGGAGGAGTGTGTACTGGTTCCACACCAACAATCGCCCCATTTTTGCTTGTGTTGAAGCTGTGGTGCAACGGTTTTTTTTCCCCCGCTGTTGTAGCTGCTGCAGCACTGTTGCTATGGAAGGGAAAAGTGGACGCGCCTGCTTGAATCGACCTGCGGTTAAGGAAAGTGAGTGCAAGGCGCGCGTGTGTTTGTACCGGTTTGCAGGTCGCGCGCTTAATATTCCGGGTTATGAATAATTTATGTGCCATCCCCGCTCAGCTCGTCCTTTGCTTTTGTTGTTCAAGGTCAGCTACATCCACATCACGTCGTTACGATGCTTCGCAGGCGATGGAAAACCGATATAAAATAACAAACCGTACTGCCTTTGTTTTGCTTTCCTTCCTTCCTTGGCGGTGGAAAGATGGAAAAAGTAGGACGATGCCGGACAAACACGGATGTCGAACCGGGATGGTTTGCGTCCGCGAAAGGGGGGGGGGGGGTTAATGATGCACTTTTAATGTCGTCCGTTCGCTGTTGCTTCGCTCGATGCTGCAACAGCACAACAAAACCAAAAAAGGCAATAATAAATGTGTCGGGGAATGAGAGCGCGGGCTTGCGGCTTTGTCTGGCGTGTTTTTCTTTGTATCACGTGGCGCACACGACAGGTGTTAAGATATTAATGTGCAGCTTTTTATTGGATTTGATGAGCGCGTTTCCACTGTTCCGTTTCGCGTGAAGCTTTGTGTGAACCACAAATTGAAAAAGTGGTGAAATTAAAAAAAAAAGTGGTGGAAAATGTCAGACAGAAAATGGGTGGGGAAAATGGCTTCGTAAAAGAGAGGAAAGCGTTCGTTCGTTCGTTCGACCCTTGATTTCCCCGCTTTTGCCGAAGCGATTGCGCCCTGTGCTAGGGGAAATCGATGGGGCCATTGTTTACGTTCATTATCCTTTGTCGGGTCGAGGGGAGGTGAGCTTCGGGACTGTCAAACGACAAAGGACGAGCCGTGTTGCCATGGTATCCGGGTTAGTTGTTTCCAGCCCACAAGCTGCAAACACGCATCAAGCGTTCGAGTGTGACACTTGGTGCGGATGCGGATTGCAGCCATCCCGGGTTGCGGGTTGGTTTCCTTCTTGCGCCTACGCTCGCGCAACAGAACGCGCAAAGCAGCCTCTTCACCGGTTTTTGGTGGAATTTAAAAGGGCAATGAAAATCAAAATTACAAGTATCTTCCATCCCCCTGCCCGGGAGGGTTGAATGCCAAACTGGATGCTCCTGTTACCATCGTTTAACCGTGGTTCGCTCCATATCTCGATTTTTGTTCTTTTATTCTCCGTCGAGGGTGACTTCTCGGAAGCATCTTCACCAAAAACACGAGCACGGTCACAGCAGCAGCAGCAGCACCCGCATTATTTGGGTACGTGGAAATTTGTAATGAAGCCGAAGTATTTGCGGGGTGCGAGAAAGAATTCAAACACGCAAACGGTACAGCGCGAAAGGCGATGAACGAATGAAATGATGAGCTTAAAAAAAAGGAACGGCACGACCCACAGGCCTCTCAATTGAAAATGGCACCGGAATATGATTTCAATTTCGTTTTCTAATGGCATTTTGGCGGGGGTTGGGGGGGGGGGGATGGCGATTGTAGCGCGACAAGGGCACAGGTCGTCGCTTTTGTCCCGCACAGAATGTTGTTTCGCATGATGTATTGGGCAACGCGTTTTTCTTTTCGCAGCCACCGTGAAGTGCTTACAGCAGGTGAGGTGGAAAATGGAAAATGAAGAGCCAAATAATAAGAGACCGTTTTTTGTTAGGTTCATCACGCGGGTACAGCTGTGGTTGAAGAAAAATTGGATCACTAGGGGAGCAAATATATGGGTCCCGGTAAGAGTTCGGTGGAAAATTGGCACCCACCGGAAGCTTCTCGTGTTCGTAAGCCGAACGCATACATACGAGCAGTAAACCACAGGGAATAGGCTTAGTGTTTAATGTATTGCGTGCCGTTTCATTTCCATCTAAATGGCTTGAAAAGAGCCGGCTCTACACTCATGCTACACTCTCCAGGAAGCTTAACTCTTTGCTTTAAAAAGATTCCTAGAATTCGGTCGTCTTTTGAACCGTTTCTAGCAAACCTAATTTTAAAACATGTCTTCATGACAAGGACCGATACCGAGTCGAATATATAATCAATTGATTTACCGTCCAGACGGACGCGGTTGGAGCTTTTCGCTTGTTGAAGAATCTTCGCTTGCCTTGTGCGAGGGATAAATCAATTTGAATTGCATCAAAATTAACCGTTCCTTCTTTTTTAATGGACATTTATAGCCTCGATCATCCATTTATTGGCACCGCATCAAACGAAGAACCGCCCGCTCCGCCCTGCTCCAACAGACGCATAATTGAGCATAATCCGCCGTAATGCAGTTTTAAAATTTATACTTTATGTACGTCAGCGCTTTGGTGGTGTTCGTTTTCAGCTCGCCCGCTTCTGCTGCTCATTTCATCCCATTCTCCGGGCATCTGCGGCAGCGTCTTTTGCTTGTTCGCCGAAGGCAAAGCGAATGTGTAGCAGCATGGAGCAGCAGCAACAGCAGCGCTCTCGTACGACCGAGCGGCTAATAAAATGCGGAAAAATCGCCATCAACGCGAATTGATTTATGATTATATACTGGCTGGCACAGACAAGAACTCACTCAAACACACACACACACACACACATAGGCGAGCGCACAGACATGGAGGAAGAATTGCCAAAAGATGAGGGTAGTTTGAAATGATTTCGAAGTAGGATCATAATCTTCTGCCCTTGTTCTCCCTTCACGCGCCCTAGAGGAAACAATGCGCCATTGTGTGGATGCCACCCATGCTGGTGGTTCGGTCCTCTACCCGGATGTTTCACTCTGCTTCGCAAGTGGCTGAGTCTCAGGGGCGGGGATGGGTCATAAAATTGATTCAGATAAAAGCAATTTTCGCCTCATAATTTCCACCACCAGATGGGCTGTGGGGTCGGAAATGGTGGCTTTTTGGGGTGCTGCAGAAGGAGCTTTGCTCTTTGTTCTCTGCGTGGCTTGTTGCAATCTCTATCATAGCTTTGCTATTAAATTAAATGTTAAATTTGTTACCCACTCATTTATATGAAATGTATTTAAATAAATAAAAAAAGATCTGAATTCATTTGTTTATCTAATCAAATTAGGTTTCAGATCGATTAAGTCGTCCAGCACCGGTACAAACTGCACAGCGGCTTAGTGGATTGTGCACCTTAACGAAAGGATCGCCGCCTGCGCTCCCTTCATCCCAGCCAATTTCCCTAACTGTTAATTAAATCCACGCCCCGACAATTGTTCCCGGAATACTTACGTTCAATTTCTGCTGGCTCTTTGCGGTCCTTTGCTGCATTCCGGGAAGCTTTCTCCAGGGAATGCGCAGACTTCGGTCAGTTTAACCATTTCCGGAAACAGAAAGCTCCTGCAGTGGGAAAACCCGGCAAACCGCCTACGGACGACCGTGCTTGTTGCGTTTGTGCGAAGAGAGGAAGGCTGCACAGTATAATAAACTATGCCGAAGGATATTCCCTCGCATACTGGCACAGTGTGTGCGCGGGCACCGTCTGTCTGTAAGAAAAGCTCCTGCGGACGGCGTTCGACGTCGAGGAAGTAAATCTCATTCGTAAGATCAGTGCACCAACTTTTCCCATCCACAAGTTGGAAGTTGAAAGGAGACGCAAAAGGACGGGTTCGAGCTCTAAAGTCGGGAGCGAGAAAAATCGATAAACCAGACTAGACAGACAAAGATCTGCCGGTATGTATGTGTGAGTGTTTGTGTCTCGTGCGCTTTCCCGGTCCTAAGTATCCAGTCACATCCTGTCTTACGCTGTGGGAAAAACGGGACGCGCACCGCAAACTGCAACTGAGCAGCCAGTTGCGGGACCCATTTTGTCGGTCGGGGAAAACTTTATTCCCTTCCTTCCCTAACACGCTTTCCGCAGCACAACGATGCTTGATACGTGGTAAAAGCTTGAGGCGTGCGCCCAACAGTAAATCGCACTGCCGGCGTTCGACGAGGAAGTGTAAAGACTATCTTGGCGAAGGAATCTTTCGGCTAAAGTTTGCCCATGGTGCTGGTGCTTCTCGGGCGGATGCAAAACCAACCAGAAGTAAAGCATGTAAAGCACACAAAAAAACCCTTAAAAACCAAACGAGTCCTTCTCCATTGTGAAGAAACATTTTTCTTTGTGTCTTTTCTTCCCATTTTCCTATCGGAATTCGGACAGCAGAAGAGCGCGGTTGGAACCCTTCCTGTGGCACTTTCCCCTCACTGTGCCTGTGGACCGGGGTGCGCCAAGTGGGTAAAGTCTATTAGTTTTTAATTAAATTTTACATCCGAACACAGCGGTAAAGGACAATTGGCAACGAAAAGCGATTGCGACCGGTGACAACTTTATTCGAAAGGCGTTTGCGGGTGCGGGTGTTGGTGGGGACGGGTCAGGCTTTCCATTTTTATGAGAAGAGCTTGCACATAAAAGTGGATGGTGTTTGATTTTTAATGAACGGCCCATGAAGGTATCCGGTGGTTAAGGTCTTCCTTTTGGTTTGTTTTACCTTTTGGAGGCTTTTTGGAGGGTTGAATGGAGGAGCCTCTTCTCGGGAAGTTGTTTTTACCATCGAGACGAGTTTTGATGTTATGCTCAAAGTGCTTCAAAGAGCAACATTAAGCACATTTCACATCAGTCATAACTTCGAACACCCTTACGAAGGAGGTGAATAGCGCTAAAGGGAAAATAAACTCACTGAACCACTAAATTCGGTGTATTTAGCTTTATGTAAGAAAATTGGAGAATTTGGAAGAGTTTTTTTAGTGAAGAATATGGTGCAATACACTTGAAATCGATCCGTTTTCCCGTACTACGGCGAAGATGAAAAAACAAACAAACATACCAGTTACTACCCTTTTTGCTATCCAAAATGTTCCCAAAATATTGCCCAATGGTGGCTTTTGTACTGCAAAACAGCAAAGAGTAAGAATGGAAAAGCTCCATCTTGGAATGGCCTTACGGACCATTTAAGCTAAAACCCCCTGCAGGTATGCAAATTGCAATCGACAAGACAATTTTCCACCCCATATAATGCAACAACAATCCGCTTACGCTCCTCCTAATCGCGTGCTCTATTGATTGCCTTAACCTTGCTACCTACGCATTCATGCTAAAGTTGCTGACGAGTTTATTGAAATTGCCTCAAACCGTTATCGATAGGCAAACAATAACCCACACCGTAAACAGTACCCACAGCTTTGGCATATCCTTCCCGTTTGCTTGCGCTGCACTCCAAGGGTCGTGATTGTTTTGTTTGCGGCGGGAGGAGTACCTAAACCCTTCTCCTCACGCTCGAACGAAAAGACCGGATGAAAGTAGTCTACTGCAGCGTTAAAATAATAACCCCATTCCCGCCGTTTATGGGGCGCTTAATCGAGCTGAGTTGGCAGTAAAATTGCAGCCAGTTTGCCATGCACCATGCACATAGCGTGTGCGGTTATCGATAGCAAATTGTATCCTCCGGGGAGTGAGAAAATGGTAGCACTGCAGCCCTGGGTTGCATGCGAAAGTTAACTGAGCAAACAGCTGCAACGGTGGTCGTCCAGCAATGGGAACGAAGTAATCCGCCCCGGTAGTGATAGTGAACCGACGCTCCGATGCCGTTGATACTGGCTGATTGAACGATTAACTATGGGATTAGTGTAGCGCCTTTGGTGTGAAATGTTTCAATGAAAGGTTTCACCTGAGTGAACACATCCTCGAGGAACTCATTTGTAGTAGTAAATGGCGCCATTTTACAACCAACGAAAGGAAATAAAGCATAAAATAAAACGTTGGTTTGTTTTTTCTTCCCACCTTTTGCTTTGCACCACACTCCCTGCTCATAGTGTAAGCTGCGAGGGCAGCCATGCGATCACCCTGCACGAGCGTGAACCTGTTCCGCCCATCATCAGCTCGTTACAGCGATACGGCCACATCCTGCGGTTTGACATTCGAGCCAGTGTTTATTAGTGGCCGCATGTCGATGAGCTTAGTGCGGTGTTGCTGCGTGAGGCAAACAATTTGCATTAACTCCATCGCGCTGCACACGTTGTTTACTAAGGGCGGGGCGTAAGTGCACTTCCCGGTCAACAGGCAACCATTTTAACCGTTATCAGGCACCTTTCAAGTTCAAGCAAGCGGACGACCGCGGGGCCCGATGCTTTCTTCGCGGGGTGTTGCACTTTTAGCATTGCGTTGGAATGGCGAAGAAGCAAAAAGGAAAAACCACTCCCTTCAGCTTTCATAACAGCACTACGGAGAGTCGCAAAGTGTCGCACAAAATCCGGATAAAAATCCACATCGTCCGCGGGAACAGGGGTGAGGGGTGAGCCAACCCTGCCTTCCCCTTGCCGTTTACTTTGAGCTGATAAGCGCAAGCTTGGCGTAAAGTGCAAATAAAAGTCACACAGTGCAGCGCACTGATGATATCATCAACGCTGTGTGTTTTCGCCTTTACCATTTGTTTTATCTGCAGCTGCAACGAGTGCATAAAACAAACAAAGTGGTTTCTTTCGGTGGCACCGCCGCACAGGGAGAAGCATTCCCCCTTGTCGGACTGTGTAGGTGGATGAAAGCTTCCCAGTGATTTGATGGTCTTACTTTTATTGAGGTTTCACAGCGATCCCGGCGATAAAATGGAAATAAACGGGCCAATGGTCGAATGCAATTTAATTGCCAGGCGCTGAACCGAGCACAATGTTGGCTGATATTTATTTACCAGTTCGGTGCGGAAGAACTCACTCTCGGAATGCGTGATCATCGGCATTAAATTGTATGGTTGGACAGTGTGAGTATGGTACATTAGTATTAGGACCCCCAAACTACATAATTAAGACGAGTTTGTTGTGTGCTGTGCATACCTTTAGGCGAAGCGCGGTGCAGCCATTTCATCGCTCTTCAAACACACTCAAGATGTATTGCGATACCCAAAATCGATGTAGAAGAAAGAGCAAACACAGTCCCTTATTTCTAACGCATACTTTAAGCGTCCGGACGACAACCCGCTTACAATTAATTGAAGTAAATTGGAGCGTTTTTGGGAACTTTAATTCAATTTTTACGTTAAACCTTTCCAGCAGCATCGGTAGCGTAATTCAATTCAACACATTGGAACCGAGCGACGGCGTTCGACGAAAATGGATTGTACTTAAACCGCGAATCGTAGAGCAACGTCTCCTACGCGTAAAGCTTTCCATTGTTGTGAAGTTCGGTGTCGTCGTCCGTATGACGCGAGCGTGTTTATCATCATTGCCGACTTGGAAGGATTTATGTTGCAGTGGCAAATGATTAAAAAAAGAACGAAAGCTGAAGAGATTCCTAAGAAAAATGTGAAGTTGACTGTACGTTAAGCGTGGTGCTTCCAATATCTCTTTGGTTTGAGTGGCGAGGAGGGTTGCAGTAGCACACTGATGAAACTTGCTGTAAATCGGTTGGTAAACTGTTAAGAGCAGGGAGCTTCATGCAGAGAACTCCGAACTGGGCAACATACAATTAACCGGGGGGGGGGGGGGGGGGGGGGGGGGTTGGGGGGGCTGTTCGCTCCGCACGCAATAATATGTCGGTTGGATTAAGTTTCCGATGCTGTAATGCGTGCTTTTTTCCCGGAAAATCCACGAACTCTAACGCACGCAATCGAGCCCGCTGAGCCCGCGAGCTCGTGTGTGTTTGATGCGAAAATGTTATCACAACCAATTTCAATCAATCAGTTGCCGCCTCCAAGTGGATGTGCGTGGCTCGGCCAAAGGGATTCGCATGCGTTCTCATCATAACTTTAATGCCTTTCAGCGGCAGCACTGTTCCGGCAAACTCAACCGGAACAGCCACGAAGTTCGGCAAAATATATTATCTTGTTCACGTTTGGTAGTTTTTGTGCCGAAGAGAAGCTTCAAATATTTGTTTAACAACACGTGTGCTAGTGTGTAAGGTTGTGAGAAGGAAAAACTTGTTAAACACTTACACTAAACATGATCTATTAATATAGCAACACCTCGTATGATGAAGAAAGTTTTTTTTTCTGCCTTACTTTTCCATGTAAGCGAATTACTTGCAAGTCCTTAACACACCGGAGCAACAACAACACCCCGGCTTCAACCCATCATTCAGCCCCCATTCCAGCGATCCAGGACATTGTACCATGGTTGTTTGTTTGTTTGATTGAAACCAATCGATGGATTGGCTGGCAAATATTGTTCTAAGGACGATGTGTTTCGTCTTACTACCCCCCCCACCCGGGCGAGAAGGAAGCGTTTGCCGTTTTCCCCCGACGCACACTCGCCGGATATGAATGTTGCTTCCAGCGCAAACTGATTGACTTGTTTGGAGGTTATTGCTAATGGGGCGAGCGGTACTATTATTAGAGTTTCGGTCGTGTTCACATCACATGCTGCACATGAGAAGGAAGGAAGAAAAAAAAACCCTAAAAACATCGGATAACCGGCTTTGGAGATGGAAACAGCAAACAGAAACCTATACACGAAGTGACGTCAACCACACAGGGAATGGTTCCAGCGAAAAATGGCGCCCACTCGAGTGCGATAAGTTTGAACGATGACTTTGTTTTACCTGCAATCGAGACGATCGGCTTAAAGGCAAAGTTGAGCGACTTATTAAAAGGCCACTTAAAAGGCCGTCGAATTGATGATGTGTGATGAGGGTTGCATACGTTCAGGAGGCGAAGGAAGCATTGAAGAGGTCGAATACGTCTGACAGTATGCAATCTGTAGGACAATGTTGTGTTACCCCATTTTGGCTTTAATCGCTTTTAAAGTGCTTACTTCCCTTGAAGGATGGAAGAAAGGAGAGTAACTCATCCGAGGACTACTTACACAAAAAAAAACTAAGTACATAAATCCATTTTCCTTGTCAAGGTAAACAGGTAGCATGGTAGTCTTTGTATACAGCACACCATTATCGTTCCAAACTAACACAAGCACCATCCGGTGCCACCATTGCAGTCGATTGGCCCCCGGGAAACAAAGACGACTTCGACAGACGCGGCACAAATCGAAACACAAATACACATGTAGACACCCTTCCCTTCCGCCCGCTGGCCCTTCCCTGGCGAAACAACAGGAATGACATCTTTCGTAATTGTTGGCGAAAAACTTTGTGCCACGGGGTGTGGCTCCACCACCATCGTTACCGTCGCCATCACAAAGGATGCAACAGTCGCCCGAAACGGCTCGAAACGGGGGCAAACTGTGTACGTTAAACTTTTCACCAACGAACCGGGTAGCGGAATGGAGCGGTAAGATAAAAAACAATTTTATTTAATTATCCTCACCCAAAGGAGTGAGATAGAGCGCAAGTGGGCAGGGAGTTGGCTAAGAAGCTGCTTGCGCATCGCACCAACACACAACTTTTCGCCAGCTCGAAACAAAACACCCGAACGTCGAGCTGAGACACTGATAAAAGGTGGGTGCGATTTGCTTGGTTGCTTCATGGCTTGGCTGGCGAAGAGGAAAGCGAAGAAAGATGTTTGGATCGCTGGCATAAACTTTACAACTTAGTGGAGCAGAAAAATGAACTCACTCACCAGAAAAGGGATGGGGAGGGAGCGGTCTTTCAAGTTTCTGTTCTAAACGGTGGCCCCTCCGTGCGTTGGTCGTGCGGAGTGCCCTTTATGACCGTCCTGGAATGCTCGGAAGAATCTGGTGCGGCTAAGTACCTGTAAAGATTGTCATCCATCAACCATGTGGTCAGAGCAATGTTTCGTTTGATTTTTTTTACGAAATTCGAATGAATTATTTCGACACAGGTCCCGAAGACGACGAACGGCTCGCTAGCATTCCTTTCACGAAAAGCACCGGTCGCAGTCGGTGTTATTTTTCTTCCCACTAACTAAACGATCAATAATAAGTCGTTCGAGCGCTTTTCTCCGCTTTTTGCTTGTCCAGAAACAAGATGAAAGAAACAGTCGCGTATCAAGACCAATGACCGTCCTACCGTCCTTTGCTTTCGCCTCACCGGCACATCGAATTCGCATGTGGTGGTCATGCTCGGGCAAAATTGTATCGCTCGTATCGCATCACACCAATTAGCAATGCTGACCAGCAATCGTGCGATAACGCCCGGGGGACAGAGTGACCAAAAACACAGAAAGTGACACATTTTCCAGCCCATTGGGTGCTCTTCAAACTGCGCTGGAGAAGGACGATGAGGTCAAAGCACAGGAGCAACGCCGTTTTTTTTTGTTTGCTCGCTCCCCACTCTGCAGCAAAACATCATAATTAGCCTTCGGGCAGGGAATTTGCTGCAGAAAAAGTAGTTTGTAGCACTTCATTTGCCATCCGCCAGCGTATCGGTAACTGTCTCTGGGAATGTTTGTGCATTTTTGATTCTTTTTTGTGTGTTCCTCAAAACATCCTCAAGCGACCTTGAAGCGAAGAAACATGCTCGGTTCGGTTCAATTTTATGTTGCTGATGAAATTCTCAAAATTGAATCCATAATATATTTCACCTATTACACCGATGCCGCGTGACGTCAGGGTTCGGTTCGGTTGTCAGTTTCAAGGGGCACACCGTGTACATGATTTGGTTTGGCCTGTCTGCCCCATAATCCGATTCGGCTCGCTGTGCGCTGCAGGCAAATTTAATATAGCTACATCGTCTTACGTTTATTGGCATATTGGGTGGAGCGATTCCGGCGCATTATTCGGTCGGGCGGGAGACGAATTGAGTTTGCGTCGTGCAAGGCCGTTTTAATCGGACGAAGCGAGATGAACCACTTCCCGAACACTCAAGCCAAGCGATGATAAAACAAAAAAGGCGATTTGTTCGGTCGAAAGCAGATGAGAAGGGGAAAGCATAAATGCGTTGGAATTATGATGTTTCAAAATGATGTAGGGTAAGTGTACCAATTGTGGCTGTAATATGTCATCAAGATACCGATTTTACGCCTGTAAAAATAAGTATTGGATAAAATATCAAACTTCTTCATGTTTTCTTGTAGCTTATAATGTGTATAACACGAGAGTATTTTTTATTTTGACCCAATGTTTAGCGAAACAATAGAAAATTTCGATTAAAAATTGCATCTCAAGATACCAATTATGGCTATAGTGTTCCTAGCAATTCGCCATAGCTGTACCAATTGT
>AXCO02010120.1:0-11533 GCA_000473525.2 Anopheles melas
AGATAAGAGAGCAAGTAAGCCAACGGTATTTCTGCTTCCAGTAGTGGGAAAAGGAAAGTCAATCCACCCGAAACCACCCAAACGGTATTGGCCGTTTAAAAGAGAAAGTCCACGGTTCGCCGGACGCAGAAGCGCTGCGATGAAGCAGCGCCTTCAATCGAACATACCCTCTCTCTTACACACACACACACACACACACACACACGCACCGATATATTGATGGCGAGTGTATGCGGTAGACGTCAAACAGTGATATGATTTTTCAACAACATCGACACCGACAGCGAAACGCATAGAAAAGGAAGCGGAAGCTACGATTGAATTGATGCGGTACTACAGTGGCACTGCCGCAACTCGCCATGCCCATTATGTATGCGCAGCAGATGAGCGAAACCTACCACCGCCAAATTATGCCCAATCAGGAGTTACGCCGACTGCCCCGACGTCCAATTATCGGTCAGAGCAGCGGAGCGATCACCTTTCGCTAGAGATTAACAGTCAAATAAATGTATCGGCTAAATGGCAACGGCCTTTTTTGTTTTCGGCGATTTTGGGGCCCCAATTTCAGAAGGTGTTCCGCAAAGGCAGAGGCGGGCCTTGAAAGAGCATACCAGCATTGGGGGTTTTGCGGTACTAGCCAGCTTTTTATGTATGGAGTTTGACAGTTTGGAGGTAGAAATCATATCAACACTCTGAAATCCACTGTTGTTCCACTGGGAAGGCTGAAATTTCAGCTTTTTGGCTTAAATCTTAGAAGGAGTAATAGTTTGCGAAGAATTAGAGAACGATCGAGGCCTATTTCCTCAATACATTTCAATGAGGATTCTATTGTGTTAACTAGTTCCTTGTCAGCATCCAATCGTTATTAGCATCGAGTTCCAATGCCTTGCGGCTCGCTGCTGTACATGGCAAGTCTCCAACGAAAGCAGGGAGTGTTTTCTTCATCTGGAAATATGATTGTTCTCATCAATCAGCAGGTTAAGCGGCCCGTTGTGTCCGAATATTCTTCCAATCTTAACAATCAACGCCGACAATTAAAAGCATACCACAACAGCGCTTACGACGAACGAGTTAAGTCAAGGTCCTTAAAATGAGGAGTGCTTTGGCATTCAATTTGAGAGCTTGCTATTTGTGTATCGGTTCCAAAAACCATGCGAAACGGTTTGATGCTCCAGCTCAACAAGAATAGGTTGAATATTTGTAATTCATAGGAACATCGGTGTAATTCCATTTCCTTGATGTTACACTTCCACCTACAATGCCTTCTACCGACATGGCAGACTCACATCTTGAAGTGTCTCTTATTGGATTCACGACGAGTTTACGAAACCACTTCGATTGTTTGGCTGAAATCACCGGCGGACGGTTGCGTGTAGCGAATAAATGTAAAAGCGCAAACGTCCAAACACATACCCGCACATGTACAAACCATGCCCCAAGCTGGAATGCGTAACACAGACGGTTATCGGGGTCCGACGAAAAGGTTGAACACGCCGATCGATACAGCACACTTTTCTCCTTGGTTTAGTTTTGGCTCAACCTATAATGAGCTGCTCTAAACCCCCCCTGTAGCTTTCTAATGGGCGCATAATGATGGACGAATGTGTGGGCCATTTCCTCGAGTAATTAGATCAAAATTTATGTTTGCGTGCGCGGTGATGCCTGTCCGAATTGCGTAAATCCCGTATGCCGTGGTGGGCCACTGTGCGGGCGATTCACCCGAGGTGATTCAACTGGTAGCTTCTTGCCATTGCACTGAAATGGCAAAGTCTCTCCACACAACTCCACAGAATGACAGTTGTGATTTCTCGCTTGCCCTTTTATGATTGAATTACTTCACAAGAGGCCGTTTTGTGTCTAATAGTTTCATCCGTAAGCAGTGTACAGAAAGAGATGTAGAAATATTATTCGATGTGTACGATGTAGTCTCTCCAAGATGAAATGTTTCTTTAAGATGAACATTTTGACGGTCCCGTCATATTCCATACATTTTATGTCTCTTCAAGATGAATGTCTCCCTAAGACGAATATCCTTCAAGCTGTATATGCAATTTGGCAGCCGAAATTCTCTAAGAAGCATTTTTGGGTGACAATTCACAAAAATATTGGTCAAAGGATGTCAGGTTTTTCACATGCTTTCTTACACACTGCAGAGCTACACCTTCATTAGTTTTCCTCAACATGAATATCTCCCTAAGCTGACGATCCCTTGAAGACTCACCTTACCGGTGTACAGTAGGCCTCACCTCTTATTACCACTTACGACCGTGATATCCTAAACCCGATACTGCTTTCGATAGGCTGTTTGATGTGTGTTTCACCGCCATCAAACCCCTACAGCGTGTGCAGCAGACAAGGTGCATTCACTCACAACCACCGACAGCTCTTACGGCTCGTGTTTGACCGTACACTTAACATTCACGCGTCACAGATCGTGTGACCTCAAGAACTGCTTCTGAGCGTTTCGGCGTCCCGGGCAATTTTCATCTATCAGACACGACCGATGAGTACAAACAACTTAAACTGTCGTCGTCGAGATGGGGCGCGAGCTTCAAGTGCCTGGTTAAGTGATGATCAACCAGGTTATTACGCTCTCTCTCTCTTCCTCTCTCTCTCTCTTCCTCTCTCTCTCTCTTACGTGCGACTTATGCAATCTGGTACGCTACCACCGAATTGCCGCATTAAAACCCCGGCCGAGCGAAGCGTGGCAAAGGCCACAGAATATGCCTGTGTTAGCAGGTAACAATGGGGTGCGTCTTTTGCGTTTCAAGTAAGAGTAAAAAAGCATCGAGAATCGCCTTCGTTGCACTAAGCAAATATAATAGCTAGGCTCCCTCTAGTCTAGTTTGCCTTACGTTTATCAACCTGGATCATCAGCTAGTGATAGAGAAACTTAACCTTATCCATAATATTGCGAATTTTGAGTACTTCCTGCTTGCTGGGCACGGCAGTAAGGTTGCCAACGGGCGTAAAGGCGTCACACAACACTCTAATATGGCGCTCGTTTTCGCGAGTAGCTGATTACAATATACCGTTACAGTGGGAGCCCTGCTACTTCAAGATTCAAACAAGGTGTCGGGTAGCGCCAGTCACCACACTACCGCCAAGCCCTGCTATCCGCGCACACTTTGGCGGCTTCCGTACGATTACGATACGCAACCGCCTTCGCCTTCCAGAGGCAGCAACGAAAGTGAAAACGAGTGCAACCTGTTTTATGCAAGCAGCACGTCCCTCCCAAACACCTCGCAGCAGGAGAGTGCTGCCGGAGGGTTCCGTTTAGCAATAAGCCGTTTGCTGATTCGGGCCCGTCCCACTTATTCTGGTTGTCGCCCTGATCAGTGGCGCGGTCTCTTTGGAGCGCACCCACGACTCCGATCCGACTCCGGCTATTGTAAGTCTGATTCTGACTCGGAATCCTTAGTCGGAGGTTTGTCCGGAGTCGTAAGCGCGAGTACTTTTTACACAGGCCTTTCTTTCTCAGAATAGCGGTTTGAGTGGAGTGAAGCCCGCAGGAGTTGGAGTCGGAGATCAAACGCCTGATCACAAAAAAAAATTGTACTGGCTGTCTTCGCCTGACTCCGCCCTACGCCGAACTACACCGGCCACTCCAGGTAGCTGGTTCCAGATAGATCCGGCGGACTTCGGATGACTTCGGACGACTCCGGATGACTACGGACGACTCCGGGTGGTACTGGACGACTCCAGACAACTCCGAATGACTCGGGACGACTCCAAACCGATTCCAAACGGTTCCAAAATGTTCCAGAGTCGGTTCTGAAACAATCCAGAGTCGGTTCCGAAATGTTCGTAGTCGGATCTCAGTCGACTCCGAATCGAAATCTTTAGCCATCACTAGTCCTGATGGTCCGGTTCTGATACGACACTTGGTGCTGCAACACCGTTTTATCAGCTCCGCGGCATCGCTAAGGCTTACATCAACGGTGTCCGGTAATGGTAGCGCCGTGGTGCAAGACGCTTCTTCGCCGCCGAGACCTCGAGAGGTTCAACTCATAATGACCTCCTAGCCGGTAGAGCTCAACGAGTCAAGGTTGGCCAAGTGGGGGGGGGGGGGGAGTGCTAGAACGATCACTCTCGGCATAAACGCATCTCATACAATCGAAATGCGAAGTGCCCCCACTAACTCTCTACCTACCTTGCTTTTTGACAAGTTCATTAATGTTGCTCTTCACTTCGCTTTCATTTATCACAGACACCCAGGAAAGATTTGAAAACAATGCATGACACGATGTGGCTACAGGGCTGGCGGTGTGGAACAACACAAAACAAAACAAAAAAAAAAGACGGAAGCTTTAGAAAACAGACATCCAAGGTTCAAGGGGAACAGGGTACTGGGTACAACAATAGTCAGTGCGGAACATGTTTTTGACTCAAGCACCTCGAGTGTACCTGCGCGTCATATACGCTCCTTCAAAATACGTGACCCTGAGTGCACCAGGAGAATGTAAGAGATGCATCGAATGGATGGCCGGTGCTCATCTCCTAAGCTCCGAAACAGCTGGGACCAAAAATCAAATACCACCAAGTTTGCTTTGTTATGTTTTTTTTTTTGTTGGAGTCACCCTGCAGACCCTGGACTTTAGCCAACAACTTCTTCAGAGACTCAATCATCAATGCGACTCACGGGTAGCGGCGGCGGCAAGGACAAACCGCCGGCGGTGGTTAATTCGAATATGTGTTTGCGTCCAAATGAGGAAGTATAGGGCGGAAGTATGTACCGTGTCATAAGGACATTCAACCGTTGCGAGGGCTCTTCGGTGTGGGGCTATGGTATCTCCTTGCGTAGAATGCTCATCCATTCGCAATCCACACACCGAAATATCGCACAAATAAGCGCCCATGGGCAGACATTACGGCTGTGCTTGCGCTCATTTTCGTGTGGTGGAATGCAAAGAAAGAGAAAGCCGTAGCCGTCTTACCCGGAGGGAAAAGGTGCCAGAGAAGAATGCGACACACTGAAGCTATGCACATCCGCGTACATGCTATTGTATGTGAGTGGGGTGTGTATGTTTCGCTTGGCGTGTCTTGCGTACGAAATTACACCATGCACATACACACACACACACACACATGCACATACATACAAACACACAAAGAGCCAACGAAATGAGTCCCCAGGTGTAACAAAGGAAATATTCCGTAAGCGTACGACCCGGGACCGCACCGAAACCGCACGGATGAAGATGGCAGGCAAGATTTCGACTTCACAGGTGTTTGGAGCATTCAGATTCGTCCCCATTGGTCCACCGTTCCACACATACGCTGTGTGTATGTGTGTGGGTGAGCAAGATATATGTTTCTCTAAAGGAAGAGATCACCTAGCAGGTGATCTTGCCAACGGCGGTGAAAAGGTACACCATCAATCGAGACAGGCTCAAAAACTCATCAATATTAATTCGTCCACCGACGCAATCAGCTTCGTTTCGCAAGTGTCAGAATTAGCATACAGAGAATGCGCGGCTGTTAACATCTCTGCATGCTGACACCTTTATCGTCAATGGCAACTGAAACTGGTCCTGCTGTCACAGATTGAAAACTCTCCACGAGATGCCAGAAAGAAGTAGCGTAGGAGAGAATGTCTCACGACGAGTTGTTTCATCAATCGATAGACATTATTCCAAAATTTAATGGACTACCAATACGTGCTAACAGCTCACCAGCAGCTGAGCATGGTGGAAAATACAACCGGAGGATGGCTCCGTAAGGCTTCTCTTCGATGCAGATCTCGTACGGCAATATAATATATGAATCACAGCAGGAAGCTGGCGAAAGGCATGCATAATTGACATGCATGAGAAGAATAACGTCCGACCGAGACGATCGGTATGTGTTCGTACCGACACTATCCTGACCAATCTTCAGAAAATGTGCTTGTAGAGTTGTGCATGGATAAAGTGCGTTTTGGCCACGTGGTTCCACCGTATGGTTACGATCAGGTTACGATCCTCAATCTCATTGAGGAAAGCTTCGGCAAACTGTAGTAACGTCATTGGATTACAAAAGTGACCTACGGTAGACCGTATGTGTGGCAGTAACCAATTATTATCTACCTAACTTCAAGTCATTAATTTTGGAACACAGAGTTTCAGTCATTACGTTAAATTTGGTAAATATTGCGAATTGATGACATCTAAGGCATCAAAAATTGATGCCTTAGAGACGAAAATAGGTGAATTAGAGTTAGCATTTAGCGCTCAAGGACTGTACTAGTCGATTGTCCAGGAACAATAAATTGCAATTAGAAACAAAACATAACTTTGTGTACGCGGTCCTTCCCAAAAGGGTGGTAGCCAGTTCCGATACCTAGTTCTGGACCCGGATATAGACCATCATCGATGCTGATGGTGATTGGTTTGAATGATTCATGTAGAAAACATGTTGAAATATCATACTTATAACTGTTTTATAACTATCGTATGTAGTTGTATCCATATACATATGACTTTCGCTGTTGGAGGTAGGAAATTGCGATATATCCGTGTTCCTCATGCAATATCGTAGTGTCGTGACACATGCGCAATGACAGGCGGCTAGCCTTACATTCCATGGTCGCGTCAGCAGATCAGCATGATCATCATCATCCCTCCAGCGGTTTCGTGTGTTTTTGTGATCATCAATAGCAGCAGCTTCGCCGTCGAAACGCATCATAGCCTGGTTGGTCAACGGCCTTCAGATCCCCACTGTTTCCTAGTAACAACAACACTAACTCTCACACTCGCTTTCCTAAGCAGCTAACTTAAGCTTCTGTTTCAATTTCTCCTTTGTCCACTCACGGTCAGGAAACGAACGAACGAACCCAATCTGATGGTACATTCCAGTTCCGATGTGCAGATATGTTTCGTGTGCAGCTCACGTGTGTGTGTGTGTGTGTGTCCATCCAGTTGCCGTTAGGAGTGGCCCTTTAAATTACACACAGCACACACACAGTACCCCCAAAATAGTAGCGCAACGGGGGTAGATGGTGCTGCAGTGCTTGGATACCACCACCACAGTACAGCCACTAACCGAGATACGTGAGCTTCTGCGTTTGACGACCTTCAGGCGCGTTCAGGTTGTTCAAAATCAGTGAAAGTTTTTCAGGCAGATGAGTTGGCGGGTTGGAGGGTGGTCGCTAGCCAGTCGGAACGGAACACCTGTTTTAGACCACCGTTTTTTTTTCGAGAGGGAAATGTGCATCACACTGTGAAAAGGTATTGGCGGTGGTAGCGAGGAGTCACGTGGGTGAAAAGGAAAAAAGCTGCATGCTTGAGCGGGCAGTTGAACGGTGGAACGCGGGAAAAGAAAAGGTCGTTGAAACTTTAAACAGATTCTTCTTACCCTCTCACACAACTACTATGCGTCCTAGAGGTATGTGAGTGCATAGCAGGCACATATAGCAAGAATGTAATCTTCAAAATAAAAGAATAAAATTGATCAATGAAAAGGGGAAAAGCCACAGGTTTTGTTTGTGTTTGTTTTTTTTTTTTTTTGCAGTTCATTGATCATTCAATCATTTGTTTTGTAAATCTCTTCTTCAATCCGCGAGTCCGTCGTAACACGAACCACGCGCGCTCATCATAAATCCGCTTACGCTTTTGCTTTCGGCCGAGCACTGCAACAAAGTGGCCACAATGGCGGGTAGGTTCCGTACCGTTTTTTTCCGGTGTGTTTGTATGCCGCCCGTTTTTACGAGCCGGTTTTATTCCACCCGCTTCTGCGAGCAATAAAAACAACGACAACAACAACAACAACAAAACCGGCGTACCAATTGTCACCTCCTGGTACCTTCTCAGCGCTGAAGCGCTACGAGCGGGAGTTTCGCCAAATGTGCACACGAAAGGATAAGCTCATTAAAGCACCGCGTGAGACACGCCGTGTGCGCAAAACAAATAGTGTGCAGTCCGGCACAGCAGATGGACATTAGTAGCCGACAGAGTGACGTTTTACGATGACAGTTACGATAACCCTGCCCATCATCAGAAGGCAGTGGTGGTTCAGTGTACGGGGTCAGCGTCGGACGACGGCGTCCACCCATTGAAGCTCGTCAAGTGTTGTTTTATTGCCGTCTGTTAGATTTCATTTTGAAGTAATGGGAAATGAACATGAGTAACGCCCCAACACTACTGGGGCCGGTAGTCTTGTGCCCTGCCCGGAAGGTTACTTTGTTGCAGTGACAATTTCCTTTGCATCGAAAAAAGCCCTAAGGCTCTGGTTCCTATAAGAAGGTAACGGCGATAGGTGTCATCCAACAGGAACGATTTAATTACCTCGCGACGACAACCTATTCTGCAAATAAAATCTCAAAATTCCTCAAACCACGGCATGGCTGCAGGTGTGCCGCGCGGGCTGGTATGAACAATAACAAAACAAAACAACAACAAAAAAGTGAAAGGGAGTGCAGGGACGACAAAAAGTAGTTACTCAGGGAGTGTTCCCTGGACGTTCCGTTTGTTCGATCCTTCCACCAAGCCGCGCGCGTAAGATATGCGAGCGTTCCGAAAGGGCATCAAAGTTCGAATGATTTGATTACGAAATTACCTCTGTCCGGTTGTGTGTGTGTGTCGTAAAACGGGTGGCACACCCCGAAACAAAAAGAATTACAAAAGGAGAGAAAAAGGCTCCCCTTCTTCCCAACCACAGCACAAGCAGCAATTGGGGAGATACAGCCCAACCCAACCAAAACGGTGGGAAATGTTCATCCAAAATTGTTGTCACTCGTACACTCAAGACCACCGGACCAACGAACGGTAATTGGGCAACCTTTTTTTTGTTGAACACCGTTCATAGACGGCTGTCGAAAATTCCTGGAGAGGCGATGGCTGCAAATCTCGTTTTAGCTCCTGCCAGGTGCGATCGCCCGCGCGATTGGTAGATAGCTGCCGGTGAAGCACGCTAGTGGTGTGCGCCCTGAAGCACACCCACGACTCCAGTCGGACGCCGGCTATAGTTAATCCAATTCCAACTCCGGCTAAATCAGATTCACTAATTCCGCCCGGAGTCCAGAGTCGGAGTCATCCGCAGCTGGAGTCATCCGGAGTCATTCGGAGTCGTCCGAAGTCGTCTGGAGTCACTCGGAGTTAGCCGGAGTCGTCCGTACATTGCACCTGCCGTCTTCGGGCGACCCGGACTCTAGACGACTCTAGATGATTCCGGACAACTCTTAGCAACTCCGAATGACTCCGGATAATTCCGGATTACTCTGAACAAGTCCGACTGATTCCAGATGACTCTGAATGACTAACCGGATAACTTCAGACGACTTCAAACGACTCCAAATGACAAAGACTTCGGACGACTCCAGACAATTCCAAACCGCTCCGGGTAATGCTGGATAATCTACCTTCCGGAGTTAGTTCCGAAATTTTTGGAATCGGATCGGAGTCAAATCAAGATGTTTGCCAACCTTTCCCATCACTAAGACCCAAGGATCGACCACTTTTTGGAAACTAAATTATCACACTTCCCCGAGCACTTCTTGCACGTCTAATCTAGAGCCCTTCAACGGCAACGACCGTCTTGAGCCCGTGGCAGGGAGGCGAATCAGTGTGCTAACCAATTAGACACTCGTCGAGCGGTCTGGGCACTATCGGGTAGGTCTATACGGTGTAGCCGGGGATGTACATTCACTAGCTCCGAAAAAAAAACCGGATTCTCGTACCACCTGTGTGTTGTGCCGCCCCCTCCAAAACCGCACAGGGGTTCGTCGTTAACTTCCTTTATACCGCCACGCAATCGCAATCAATGAGCGATGTGACACACGGTGTGTACATTGGGTAGAAAGACTCAAAGAAATAAGAAAAAAAAGATGAATGAACGATGTTGCAAACGACCCTCGTGCCATCGTGCCGAGGAATATTTTTTCAAATATATATATATATTTTAGGCATACGCCTCCTGTTTGCGGTTGGATACGGCCACACATTATGACCAATAAGGCACTGCGCGATGAGCTGACATCTCCTACCGGCCGATGGCAGCGATACACAAAGAGGAAGACACACTTCTTCTTCACGACAAAAGCACAAGAGCGCGCGCGGCCGACAGACTAGCCGATCAGACCTATCGACGGCCTAGCCCAAAAACTTGCCATCTTGCTAAAAGCCACTTAACAGATGTACCGGACGACTATTCCAAACCCAAGGTTCGTGCCTTGGGGCCTGGACTTTTCATCAGGTTTCGTTCACATGGCATCGCCAAAATGTGAAGTTTTTTTTTATTCGGATGGCGTGTTTCGCGCCCCTCCTCTACCTCGGTTTGTTAGCTTTACTGAGTAGCGTGGATTGGCTGGACCAGTACTCGGGCGAACTCTTTGGCGGGGTAGGGGAGACTAGATAGCGAGAAGCTCAATCGATACAGGTAATTGTTTCACGGGGTCCGCATCCATCCACCTAGCATGCGCTAAAACCAGCATGATCTCAGCGCTAGTGCAAACACACACACAAAGACTCGGTTGGTTTGGTCTTATTGTCTACTTTGGGGTCTGGTTTCACGGTTCACGCCCGAAAATCCTCGCCACTGCCCAAAAATTTAGCCAAACTGTACCCACACACGGCAAGAATGAACCCCAACACCCTGGAACCCATCCTCATTTCACCCGCTCCTCTGCTCCACTGTTTGCCTCTTGTGCGAGGCAAATATTGTGTCACGATCAATATTGACAATTCACATGAAATCCTCAATGAACGCCGTATCCGCAATCGTCTACGACATATACGACAAAAAAAAAACTGGCATACTATCTCTCTCCCATATTGGGAGGAGTTCTTCTCGTCACATGACCCACCCAATGGTTACGAAGGTCACGCCGAGAGAACCTTCACACAGGAGAAGCAACGAAACCGCCGACGTTCACATGAAAATAAATGAGGAAAAAAACGGCGAGGAAATCTGAACACACTTTGATTTTCAGCATTGTAAAAGAAAAGCCCTGGACTCTGGAACACTCACCCGCAGGTCCACCTTTGAGGCCCAACCGCCCGCCTCACCGTGAATGACCTGGCAGCTGGAGTTCTCGCCCAAGGAATCTCGGTCGCAAAAAACAAGCTTCAATCGAGATGATTCGTGCAGAATTCTAGAGAAAGTAAACCCCCTTCGAACAGTGACCACCACGCAGGGTAGATGCGTAGAGATAGCAGCCATCGCCTAACCGCCAGAGGAGCGATTTCGTCGGTGCTGGCGCGCTCGGTCTCAAGCGAAGCAGCGCTACAGACAATTGAAATTAGGCTCTGGGCTAACACGGATGCTGCCCGGGAAAGAAAAGGTTGCACATCCATAAAGACGCGTCTCGTGTCGGGCACACAAACGAACGAGCAATAACAAACAAACGCTTGTTTGGTGGGGCGGCCGACCCGCCGACCCCAATCTGGGTCGCGCCACAAGCCGTAGCACAGTTTCCGAAATTTCTCTCAGCCGAACTCGACAAAAAAAAACAACAAAAACCTGATTGCTCCACAGCACGGCTCTCCCGCTTTCCGCGTTGGAAAGTTGGGCACGAGCGAGCGTGGACTGGCTGTGAAACCGTAAACCCCCGTACCAC